>CM053580.1:591971534-591987112 GCA_028627135.1 Pseudochirops cupreus | reverse complement strand
ACTCTGGAGGCCTTTGGGCCGGACTGCTTTTCTCTCCTGATTTCGCAATCTCCACTGACCTAGTTCTCAACACTGCTCGCAGCTGCTGCTAATCCGCTCACCGCTCCTCTCATCCGGCCACCCCTGGGGCACAGCCGTGGCTTCAGGCCAGGCTGGTTTTGGTTTGCAGTGCTGATGTGGTTCCTCATAGCCGAGCTAACTTTAGTGAGAAGTATCTTTGTGTGCGTTTTGGAGTTCTAGGATTGGTTTAGAGTCCTATTTTATGGGTATTTTGGGGTGGCTATGTGAGAGCGGCAGTATGTTGCTGCTGCTACGCCGCCATCTTGGCTCCTCCCTGTTATAAATTCCTGACTGGTGTGTGGTCACTGTGGCCCTTTATGGCCATGTCTGCCCTGTGCTCTTCCCTTAAGCCTGGGTTTTCTCCAGAAGTTGTGAGCAGAGCACCTGCAGCCCCGCCTCCCCCCTCCCAGCAGGGGCAGGACAAGGTGGGGCTAGCTGCACCTTGAGAGCTGGGGGTGGCCTTGTCTGCCCTGTGGGTTTTTATTGGAGGCCTGCGAACTTCCAAGTCATCGTCCTTCTGTCCTCGCCCTCACTCCTCCTTTCTTAGCCTCCCCCCCTCCTTTCCAGACACAGCCCGCACTGTCTGCCAGGACTGGCTTCTTTGGACAGATGATTTTTCAGCCTTCTTATTCTTTCTTTGGTGGCAACGGGAGCCTTGCTGGCGTGCAGGTGGCATTGTTCCTCCGGACCAATCAGTCCGAATCCTTGGCCCAGAAGCAGCAGGAAGGGAGCCACTCTCCCTCTGACTCAGGCCTCTTGCTCGGCTGGGAACAGGCTTCCCAACCTCAGACTGAAAACTCCCTGCCCTGCCTGGAAGAGGACGCTTTTCTTTCTTTCCCTCCACTCTGGAGATGAGAGGGAGCCAGGGGAGCGATGGGAGCGTGTTGTTTGTGTGAACACTCCCCTGCATGAAACCCGAGCGGGCTGTAACCCCTCAGACCCATTTAGAAGAACATTCCAACGTGCTCCTCTCCTCCTCTCACTCTCTCTGCATTCCTTGCTTGGCCAGGATCGGGAATACAGAGAAGTGTTTGTGAAGCGCCTACTGTGTGCTAAGCACTGGCTCTCCAGGAAGAGGCAGAGTACGGTCCTCACCCTCAAGGATTGCTTAGTGCTGCCATTTTCAGCAGAAAAACCCCCTTTCCTCCCTGATCTTAAAACTCATCTCCCACCCAAGGCTAGGTCTGAGGGCCGGTTGGCGTCCCTGTTCGTGGCCTCAGAATTGGCTGTTTTGCTCTTTGGAGCTTGTAAAAGGTACCAGTTAGTGCCCATTTGTTTAGATCTGCAGAGCGCAGCAAGGATTGCATTAGACCAGCCCTTCCTGGGCCTTGTTTCCAGTTTGCTAGCACAAGCCTGAGAGGACTGTTTCTTTAGATCCCATTGATTAGAACCACTGAGCGCTCCCTGGTAGAATTCTGTCATCACTGAGCTGGGAAGTGCAGAGGATCTCTCAGGAAGACTGACTGCTCAGATCAGAATTGAGACTTAGGTGCGCTCTGTCCTTAGTGGCGGGAATCCTGCTTACTCCTTAAGTTTGCTTTAGCTTAGAAACAAGCAGAGAATTCAGCCAGGGTGGGGTCCAGAGAGCACAGTGATCACAGACCCGATGCCCTGGCGGGCGGCTCTCTGACTTGTCTGCCTGTGGACAGTAAGTACGGGGCACTGGCTTCAGAAGGACCGAGAGCAGAGGCTTCCCTTCCTGCAGGGAGGCCATCATCTGCCCAGGCCCACCTCCTATACCAGCAGCACCTTCCCCTGGCCCCTGCTGTGGCCATCTCACCATCTGCCCTTTCTTGGTGACCCTCGTGCCTGTGTGTGGCAGCCTGTGCCCAGCGGGCTCGTTCTTGGGGGACATTGGGCTCCTTGTTTAATTCCATACGGTCAGCCTTGTGGCTCCCTGTCACTGGCAAGGTGAAGCATGAAGGCCTTTGTTTGGCATCTAAGGGCCCTTCCTACATTTCCAGCCTTTGCTGCCCTCCCCTTACTCTAACTCCAGCTCTGACCTGCCATCTGTTGCCCCGGGCCTTTGTCCTGACTGTGCCTCCTGCCTGGAACGGCACCCCCTCACAACCTGGCTCAGGAAATCCTGCTGCAGATGCTTGTCGTCCGTCACGCTGGGCAAGGTGCTTCACCTCTGCCTCAGTCTTCGAAGCTGTAAAATGGGAATCAGAGTAACCTTTACTGTCAGAGTTGCGGCAATGAGGTGATATTGTAGAGCATTTAGCACATAACAGGCCCCTAACAGATGCTTCTTCCTTCCCCCTTTGCTGTGTCTCGGTCCTTTGTCTTCTCAGCCAGTCATCAGGGAGCATTTGGTAAGGGCCTGCTATGTGCTGGGCACCAAGTAGAGTGCCAGGGACACAAAGGGAGGCACGAACCTGTCTCAGAGAGTTAGCACAGAACAGAGGATACACGTCCAGGATCTAGACAGAGGCAGTGGCTGGTGGCTACCAGGAAGGTATCTGCAAAGCCTGGGCGTTTGAAGGAAGGCTGAGGGATGGTGACGAGGGAGAGCATCCCAGGCCTGGGGAACAGCCAGGAATGGGGAGCCTTGTGTACCAGGAAGAGCAAGTAGCACAGACGGGAGGGAGGGTTAGGAAGGGGCAGAAGGGTCCAGCAGGTGAGCAACGTTTTATATTTGGTCCTGGGGGTAGCAGGAATTTAGAGCAGGGGGTGACGTGGTCAGTCCTGCATTTAAGAGAGTCCCTGGTGGCTGTGTGGAGGAGGGAGCCTTGGGCAGGCAGACCCCCAATCCCCAGCAGCCACTGCAGTGGTCCAGGTGTGAGGTGGTGAGGCCTGTACCAAGGTGGGGGCAGTCAGGAGGGTGGAGGTGACATGATTTGGGTATGGGTCAGGCGAGGGGGCGGAATTGAGGATGGCACCGTATTGTGGAGCTCAGCCGCTGGGAAGGTGGTTGTCTCCTTGATGATAATAGGGAAGTTGGGAAGAGGGGAGGGGTCACTGTTGATTAACCCTTGTAAACAGCTGCTTGTTTCCTATTCCTTTTTTCAAACTCAGACCTTAGTTTTTTTTAATTAACAAGCATTTTTTTCTCTCCCCCTTGGAAAAAAAAGGAAAAACCAAACCCTAGTAACCAGAAGTATTGTTAAGTCAAACCATTCCCTGATTAGCTATGTGAGGCAATGGACTTGCACCTTACTTCTGCCCCTCTGGGGATGCCCTTGGTCCGTGAATCTGTGACCCTCATGAAGGTTTGGTGTAGACAGGATAGTCAGCACATCCATGTTCTCAGGAGCCGTTTGACTGTTGTGAAGGTTCCTGTGTCCTTCCTCCCTCCTTCGGTCTGTTGGCATCCTGCCCTTCAGTGATGGCCTTCAGCTTGGGGGGTGCTGTCTTTACACTGGATCCTGACCTGCTGCTTCTCCCACCTGGGTCCCCTTGAGTGTCGATCCCATCATCCCTGTCATTATCAGGGGTTGTTGGTTAGGGCCGAGGGGAGCCTTCGGGACTGGATGGAGGTGAGGGCTCCTTGGGCCTAGTGTTTGAGTCTTCTCCATTGTGCTGGTGGGCTGTCCCACTTCCCTTTGGTCCATTGGTGCTCTGGGGAAGACTTGGCTTTGTGCTGCCCGGCTTTCCTTGGCCTGGTTTTGGTCTCCCACCCCCACCCCACTTTTCTCTGCTTTTGGAGATGCTGTGGCTCTCTGTCGCCCACCATCCTTCTTTGTAATGTGACAGATGAGTTTTAATTCTGCTCCCTGTGTCCTTTGGCCACCCTTTCCTTCCACTTGACAGGCGCCAAGGTGCTGGCTGACTGAATCGTCCTCTGGTCCTCGTGGCCCTTCCTTTATGCCGGTTAAACTTCTGAAGTGAGTGGCCAAGGAAGTGTCAAGGTCGTTTCTTTGTTGGTTTTGTTTTTATTTCAGCTTATTTAAGTGGCTCAGGCATGAGGTGTTTGGCTGCGTGCCCTCTCTCTCCTCCCCGTCTTTGGTCTGGCACGTTGAGGGCCTGCCTGTGAATGGGCAGCGCCTCAGGGTTAGCTCGCACAACAGGAGCAAGTCTGTCTCTTCCCGCCTGTGACCATGTTTGGTGCTTATCTGGTGCTGGACAAACCTTGTCTGCAGAAAAGATCCCAAGAAGGAGGCTCCATCTCTGCCTCCATGCTGTCCCCTGAGTTTCTTGCCACCCTTCCCTTTCCCCTCGGCACTGAAGTCTTCAAGTATCAGCGCCTGCTTATTTGGAGACTTTTCTCCAGGTCTTCCCAGGATTTCATTCAGGAGTTAGGAGGAAATTGAAAGAATTGCTGAGTAGTGATGGTGGTCCAGTTGAGATAAGAGGACATACGTTTGCAGTGAACCTAGTTGTATCACTTTCTCCAAGAATGTTCTGGAGCGTTTGTGTAGGAACAGAGAAGATGATGGTAGGGATGATCTAGAACTGGAGACAGGGCAAAGGGCAAAGCATGGTAGGGTGGTAGAGCTGGTCATTGTGGGGTCAATGGTGCAGATGGGGAAGTGAGGCCAGAGTGGGGCAGGTGGCTCAGCAGACAGGAGAGGAGGGGAGACTGAAGGTCATGGTGATGGCAGGTTTAGGAGGGGGGGCAAAAGGAGAGGTGGAAAGAGGGAAGGTTGTGGTCAGAGGCAAACCTACCCATGTTGGGATCATGGAGGTGGAACAGCTGTGCATGCTGGTGAATTCAAAGGTATGGCCGTGACTGCGATGGAGTGGGCACAAGATGCAGGTCCCAGGAGTTTGGGAGGTTGGTGAACTGGAAGGCTAGAGTCTGACACATACGTAGAACTCCAGATTTTATAGGCAGGGGTCGGGTTCATGAGGAACATGGAGTCTGGCACTGAAGAAGGGGCTGAATAGAGGTGGGCAGAGGAGACCTCGGAGGCAGGGAGCTTGCTGCCTGATGGGTGTGGAAGCCAGTTTGGAGGTGGTAGCGATGACGCAGGAGAATGCCCTGCCTTACTCTTCCTGGCCGCGGATCTGGAAGAATGAGAGAAGGAGCTGCTGGTCCTACAGGCAGGTGCCAGGGCTGCCCCGTCTTCTGGGGAGAAAGAACCTGGGACCATTGATCATGCTACTAGTAATAACTTGTGAGGGTTTTTTTTTCTGACTGCCTTGTTGATATGCTTTCAGTATTTATTCTTTGAGAAATATGTCATATTGTTAGAAATTTGCATCAGCTTATAGCTCTTAAATGTTAGATTTTAGCAGAAATATTTTAAAAATAGGTTTCCATGGACATATCTTGTTTTTTTTTACATCACTTACATTTCTGACTACTTCTCTGACCCTTCCCCTTTGCAGAGAGTCATCTCATAATAAGGAAAAAAGGGAAGAAACTCTGGCAGCACTAATCTCCACATTAAGAAGGTCTGGTCTTGTCCGCAGTCTGGACAGAGGCTGCTTGAGCACCTCTGGAGATGTTCTGAAGAGACTCCTTCCCTTTGCCTGGGGATGGGGGCCAACAGCTGTGGACGCTACGTCCCCTCGGAGGCCTTCCTTGTGGCCGGCCCCATTATCGCTGTTGCTCAGCCTCCAGTTTTGGCTGTTTGGGGGGCAGGAGAGCAGGGGCTCTGCACACTCACATTGCGCTCACTGTGTAGGTTGGTCTCTGGGTTCTGTGTCCTTCACTTGTGAGTCTATATTCATCACTAGCAGCTCTCAAAGCACAGCGGTCCTCCATTGTGCTCATGGATGACCATTTGTTTAACCACTGCCCAGCTGTGGGCATCTGCTTTGTTTCCAGCTCCTTCCTACCCAAGTCCCTGACCCCTGTCTGCCTCAGTTTCCCCATCTGTAAAAGGACCTGGCAAAGGAAATGACAACCCACTCTGGTATCTTTGCCAAGAACATTCCAGATGGGGTCACAAAGTCAGGCACAACTGAACAGCGAGATAAGTTGTGGGAGTCCGTCTAGCTCCTCTTTTTCCTTGCTGACCTCGCTGGAGCATGTGCCTAACTGGGTCATCTTTGGGTCAGAGGGCGTAGCCGTCTTAGGCGCTTGCTTTGCGTCGTCCTGAATCTGTCTTCCAGAACGTGCGTGCCAACACCCACAACACCAACAGCGTATTCTTGGGGTGTTTGTCTTTCTGCAGCCTCCCCAACACTGACCCTCGCCGTCTTCTGTCATTTTTGCTGATGTTGGCCAACACATTGATGCAAAGATTCTTTCTTCCTTAATATTCTAGACACGATTGTTTTTTAAATTCTCTTTTCTTCTCCCACTCCTTGTAATTCCCTTTTGTCTTCCTGTTCATTTATTCTTGTCATTACCTGCTCTTATTATCTGAAGATGCCTACTGGCATTTTGACATCATTCTGGTGGAATTAAGCCCAGAAACATTTCAGAGCCTTCTGGAAGAGAGTCCTAACCACTCCCAAAGAGGCTGGTTGAGCCGTGCCTGCCGTGGATGAAGAAGGATCCTTGTCCTGACAGCGAATGGCCTTCGGTTTGATAGACAGCCTCTTGTGCCTCCACCAGTGTTCAGGATGGGTAGAACAATGGGAACACTACATCAGGCCCAGAATTAAATCTTGGAAGGAGAATATGTGGAATCACCTTCAGGAAACTGCGATGCTCCTTTCATCACTTCAGACTTCTGGAAACAAAAGCCAGCCTTTTAACACTGTCCTGCCGATGAGAAGCAGCTCAACGCAGGAAGGAAGGAAATGAGCATTGCCGCTCTGCTCACGGCCAGGCACTGTCCTAAGCACCTGTAAATATTTGATCTTCACAAAACCCAGGGGAAACACCCTTAGCTCCATGTATTAGATGAGGAAACTGATGCAGACGGAGGTTGAGGGACTTGCCCAGTCTCTGAAGTTGGATTTGAACTCGGGTCTTGGCGGATAGAGCTGTAGCCTGAGTGTCAGGAAGACCAGGGTCAAAGTCCTGCTTCTGCCCCAGTCTGGGCAAACTATTTGGACTCTGGTGATCCAAGACCATAAGTCACTAACAGAGTGCCAGCTTGTCTTGCTGAGGGAGTGTCCTCATTTGTCAGTCCAGCTCCTTCTGTCCCCCATGGCCGTGCCTTTGTAGAAGGCTCCCCATGTCTGGATTTGTGCTTCTTCCTCACCCCCGGCTCCCTGCTGAGCTCGGTTCAGACCAGACCTTTCCTAGTCCCCGCACTGGGGAGCATTTTCGCCGTCGTGGTTATCCTGCATAAATACATGTGTGCTTCTGCCTGTTATGTTCACCTGAATCAAATAGAAGCCCTGGGGGCAGAGATGGTTCTGTTTTGGCCTTTTGCACTCGCTAGGTGCTTTATTAACATTTGAATCTAACCTCCGCTGAACACGCTCCCCTTCCATCACCCTTTCTGTGATCTTTTGACTTCTATTATTGTAGCTTCTGATTGTTATCCTTAATTCAGGTTTTTTCTGAAAAGCTGAAAGTGGCTCCCCACAGCGTCCATCAAAGAGTCCTTCTTTAAGAAAACATGCTGAATAAGCATGCCACCTTTTATTGGGATTCCTGGTGGGGTCTGAACTCTGCTGTTGATCCCAGCTTGGACTAGTGCTGTCCCCTGGTGCCAGTCACAAAATCTGCAGGAGGCTCGTTTTCTTTGTCAGTTAATAACTGACTTGTTTACCACAAAAGTTTGTGAGGATCATTGTGAAAGGTTTTATAAATAATCTATGACTAATGTAATAACTTTAAAAGTCTTCGAATAAATCCTAGAGACTTCAGAGGCAGTCTAGTCTGAGGCCCTCAACTTAGAGATGAAGCAATGAGGCCAGGGAATTTAAGGTTGTAAGTTATAGTGGTAGGATTTGAACTCATGTCCTCTGCCCCAAGCCAGTGTTCTTGTCAGTGAGCCCCCTCTAGTAATGTAGATCAAAACCCATCCCTGCCTCTGCTACGGCTGTTAGCCATGTCATCCTGTAAATTCACCATGAAGGGTTCATGCTGCGTGCTGAAGACCTTCCCCACTTTCTCCAGACCTCCAGTGGGTACCCCTGGAGCATTCAGGTCATCCACCTCTCATTACTGGCTCTTGACGTGTTACCTCTTCATCTCTTCCTCCTTTCCTTACCCAGGCTCTCTGCCTTGTTCATGCCTTGCCCTCTGAGCTGGCTTTTCATCTGATCTGCATAGATCTTGTATCTTCCAGTTACATGTTTTCTCCTTCATTAGAATGTGAACTTCTTGAAGGCAGGGACAGTTTGTCAACTGCTTTTGTTTTTCTCTCCATTGCTCAGTGCAGTGTCTGTCCCACAGTAGGCACTTAACAAGTTCTTGTTGACTGATTATTGAATAATATCTTTTTATTCCTTAAAAGGTTTCCAAAACCCTTTACTCACCACAACCCTATGAACCTAATGGGTTTTTAGTATTTTTTCTCAGTTTTAGTTAGGAAGTGGTTTTTCTTTTAAATAGTATTCTATTTTTTCCAATTGCATGTAAAGAAAAATTTTAACATTTTTAAAATAAAATTTTGAGTTCCAAATTTTCTCCTTCCCTCTTCTCCCTCCTCCCTAAGACAGTCAGCAGTTTAATATAGCTTACCTGTGTGCAATCATGCAAAACATGTCTCCATTTTAGTCATGTCATGAAAAAAGAAACAGAACAAAAGAGAAAACCACAAAAAACAGAAAGTGAAAATAGTATGACTCAATCTGCATTCAGACTCCATGATTCTTTCTCTGGATGTGGACGGCATTTTCCATCATGAGTCTTTTGGAGTTGTCTTGGATCACTGTATTGCCGAGAAGAGCTAAGTCATTCACAGTTGATTATTGTTACAATGTTGCTGTTACTGTGTATGGACATTCTCTTGGTTCTGCTCACTTCACTCAGCATCAGTTCATGTAAGTCTTTCCAGGTTGTTCTGAAAGGAGCCTGCTCATCATTTCTTATAGCACAGTAGTATTCTGTGACATTCATATATCACAACTTGTCCAGCCATTCCTCAGTTATTGGGCATCCTGTCAGTTTCCAGTTCTTGGCCCCCCCAAAGAGTTGTCAATGTGCATCTATTAACCACCTACTAGGCTGTGCTGGAAATACAAAGGCAAAAAATGTGGTGTCCGTCCCCAGGTAACTCATATTTTATGTGTTAGAATCGTTTTTCTTGATTGGTGAGACAGAAGCAATAAAAAGTGTGTGTGCAGCAATAGGAAGAGGGGATATTTGACCTGTTTCTTATTTCTTTCAGATTGGGAGATTGGACCTGAAAACAAGGAACCAGTCACCAAGGCGGGCCTTTCTATGGAAGAATCATTCTCAAAAAGATTCACAAATAGTGGTGTCTGTGTCTCCAAGTTGGGGGAAACCTGGGTATGTGCAACCGGGTTACAAAGGCAGCAGAACAATGAAGATTCATCTAGAAGAGTAAAAAGTACCCCAAGGAGCCCTCCTAATGACGTGAAAGGCCATGACTATAGTCATTGTGACAGAAGTGCTCATTTGGGACCTGTTCATTTTCCACAACAAAGAACATCATTAGGAAATAGTCTCCCTAAATGTGATACATATGAAAAGAGCTTTAGACTCTACTCAGCTCTCAGAAACTGTAATAAAATCTGCTCAAAAATTTTCCCTAAATATAATGAGGGTAGGAAGTCCTTCAGTTATAATTCCAACCTCATTGAAAACCATAAACTGCACACTGAAGAAAAGCCTTATGAATGTCATGACTGTGGGAAGGCCTTCCGGTGGAGCTCACACCTTGCTCAACACCAGATAACACACACTGGGGAGAAACCCTACGAATGTAAGGAATGTGGAAAGGCCTTTGGCTTGAGTACAGGGCTGACTCGGCACCAGAGGATTCACACTGGAGAGAAACCTTATGAATGTAATGAGTGTGGGAAAGCTTTCCTTCTGAACACAAACTTTATTGTACATCAGAGAATTCATAGTGGAGAAAAACCTTATGAATGTAATGAATGTGGAAAGGCCTTTAATAGGAGCACCCAACTTACTGTACATCAGAGAATTCACACTGGAGAGAAGCCATATGAATGTAATGAATGTGGGAAGGCCTTTCGACAGAACACAGTTCTTACTGAACATCAAAGGATTCATAGTGGAGAGAAACCCTATGAATGCAATGAATGTGGAAAAGCCTTCCGCCAGAGCTCACAGCTTACTCAACATCAGAGAATTCATACTGGAGAGAAACCTTATGAATGTCATGATTGTGGGAAGGCCTTCCTTCTAAGTACAACCTTTGCTGTACATCAGAGAATTCACACTGGAGAGAAACCTTATGAATGTAATGAATGTGGGAAGGCCTTCAGCTGGAGCACAGAACTTGCTGAACACCAGAGGATTCACACTGGTGAGAAACCTTATGAATGTAATGAATGTGGGAAGGCTTTTTGCCAGAGCTCACAATTGGCTCGTCATCAGGTAATTCACACTGGAGAGAAACCTTATGAATGTCATGAGTGTGGGAAAGCCTTCCTTCTGAGTACAACCTTTGCTATCCATCAAAAAATTCATAGTGGAGAGTAACCTCATGAATATAATAAATATGAAGGCGCCTTCAGTTTGAGCAGTGACTTTACTCAACATCAGATTGGAGAGTATGTAATTAGTCTTGTGAATGTATTTAACCTTGGAAAGTCATCAACCAGAACATACAACTGTACATTAGATATTCCACAGTAAAAAGTTTATTATAAATAAGGAATTATAAATTCCATAGCCAATGCCTTCTCAACATCAGTTTATACTGGAGAAAGAACATCTTCAGTTAGTGAACAGAGCTTACTCAATATCCTAGAATCACAACTTGCACAGCAGATAGGGAGGAAAGCTTTATGAATGTAGTGAACTTAAGAAAGATTTCAGCAAGAGCTAGTTTTTGCCTGAAAGTTAATGAATGTAAACTATAAAGAAACCCTATATTTGAAGGCAATCTCTAACTTTTACTGTTCTCCTAACCTTAACCTTACTCTTATTTGCCATATTTATAGCAGCTGATTTTTGCTAGTGTAGTCTCAGTAAATTAAGAGTTTCTGTCAGATTAACTCCATTTCTCTAAAGTTCTCAACATCATGGGCCATTTCCCCCTCCTTCCTTCCATTTCCAGAAGAAAAGTTCTATTTTCTGTTTGTTAAAGAAAATTCTTTTTCTTGATCACGTCCTCATCTGCCTATACCATTATTTCATTCCAGCAAATATTCTTTTCTTGTGTTTTTTCCTAACTGATTCAGGTCTCCTCAGGA
The DNA here is from genome assembly GCA_028627135.1 of Pseudochirops cupreus. Classification (NCBI taxonomy): domain Eukaryota; kingdom Metazoa; phylum Chordata; class Mammalia; order Diprotodontia; family Pseudocheiridae; genus Pseudochirops; species Pseudochirops cupreus. The sequence goes on along the minus strand of CM053580.1, from coordinate 591,975,904 downwards.
AGGGGGGAAAGACCATTCCTGTCCCTCTACTCTATCCAGACTGTTCCATCCTCCCTTTCATTGGGAAAAAAAAAATGAGAACTCTTGTCTTCACTCTCATTTTTTTCATCTATCATTTGAACACTTAGCCAATTGAGTTTCTATCCCAAACATTTTTATAGAATTAGCTCTCAAGAAATGTAAGACTTAGCAAGTGGCTAAATGAGAGATGGTCTAAGTTCAGCTTTCCTCCATCACATGCCAGAATGAAAGAATAACCAGATACAATACCACCTAGGAAAAATCATTAGGATAAATAGCAGAAATGCCAATAACCAGAATGATTCAGCAATCCCAAAGGGTCTACAAACACATAATCTTTTGAAGGCTGAGAATGAGAGGAAGAACACTACAGCACCTACTATGAGATCTCTCAGAATCTGGGAACAAAGGGAAAGACTTCTGAAATGGTTTTAGAAAGGCAATTTAAAAAATAAGAATGGAAATTAGAATTCTCCAAGATATGAAAGACTGACAAGAAATAGGTAATTTAGAATAAATGGAGATTTTCTTCAGAACTGTTGATTCTCTGAAAATGAGAACCACAGATCTGGAGCCCAAAAGTGCAACAATGGAATAATTTCAGAAAAAAATAAGACTTCTTGTAAAAATAACAGACTTTTCTAGAAGCCATAGTAGCTGACCTTAAAGAAAGCATGTCCCCAAATAATTTGAGAATTACAGGTTTTTCATTAAATCACAATGAAATAAACTTCCTGAAAACCATCCTTTAATAAAACAAAGATGTTTTCATTTGCCCCCCCATACTAAAAATGGAGGGTAAAGTATGGATCAACAGAATCCATAGATTGCTAAAAGAGAAATTTGAATTTTAGTTCTCCCGTAAATGTGTAGGTCTAACTTCAGAACTTCCACATTAAACAAAAATTCTTGTAAGCACCCAGAGGAAACCTTTTACATTTCCAAGGAAAAGCAAAGTAAGTGGCACAAAACCATTCCTTGTTCCCACAGAAACAACAACAAAAGGACTATAATATTCTGAAAAGAGAAGCAGATTAGTTTGTACACCAAAGTAACTTTATGCAAAATTGAGTTTGACCATCTATGAAAAAAGGTTGACTTTAAGACAATTGACTCACACCTATCAATGAAATTTCAACAAGGGAAATGAGTCTGTGCTAGATAGCAGGACGATGCACAGAAGGCTGCCTTTGCACTTAGGAGAACTTGGTTTTCTGACATGTTTTCTGTATGATCTCAGAAAAGTCACTTGATTTCTGAGTGCCCCAGGCAACTTGAATATTAAGTTTTTCTTTGAATTACTGATCTTCATCTTTGGAGGGTATTCTATACAATGATAAAATTACAGGTTCAGGTAAAAAAAATCCATATAACAAGAAAACACTAAAGTAAAATTTTTTGTTTCTATAGAGCTAGGGAGACTCATTTTTAAAGAAAAAAATTATACTATTGGTGGCCTTTTTGTTGGCCAGTGCCTTGTGGGACTGTTACAGCCCACCTCACCATTTCTTGTGACACTGATGGTGAATTTCTGCCCGTAGACATAAGTCTAAGTGATGGACAGGCCTCTTCATAGGAATGGATAGTTATTACTGTATCCTTTAATTGATCCAGGCCATGCTTCATTTTGAGAGATTCACTTCCTAAGTAGGAAAAAAACAGAACGCTTGGATTTTGCATAATGCATTATAAATCGTTGCCTGTTAAAAGAGTTTTCTTTGAAGAAGTTTCTAACCACTTGTGAGCTCCTTGCTGACCTATTAACAGTTCAATAGGTTTTTTTTTTCTCTTGGGACTTGCTAGAATATTTATTGGCTTTGAGCAGTTCCCCTTATTTCCCACCCCACCCCACCCCACCCCACCCCCCAATTATTAACACCTGCTTTCTGGGGGCATCCTGCCCAACCTGAGATAACAGCTGTCTCTCAAGATGTGTCTCATTTTAAGCTAATCATGAAAAATTGCCTAAGCCAAGCCTTCTGTCCAGATCGTATCTAGCTGTGGCCCAGATTGCTGAGGATGTTTTTTTCGTGCAAGAGTCAAGTTGCCTTGAAGGTCACTCATTTCAGAAAAGACTGACTGTAGGCTCGGGTCCATGTTTCCTGGTCAATGAGTGATGATCTCCCAATCTTCAAGGCCAAGCCAAAAGGTGAGAACTTGCCTTCAGAAGGTGAAAAATGAAGCCTTTTCTCCATAAGAAAGAGTAACTCAGACTCCCACAGCATGGCTGAAGATGCCATTGCCAAACCTCCCTTCGAATGATGTGAAAGACTGAATGAGGAGCCAGAGTTGGCTCCTGGGGTTATTAAAGGTAGTTGTATTTCAGCTTCATCATTTTGGGACCTGGCTGCCTGAGCTACATTCTGCAATAGATCCCCCACTCGGAAGTTATGTGTGGTACTGGGCTTTGCTTTTGCAGGTTTGATGGTGTGATTGTAGTAACAGAACTCACCCATTTAGGCAGCTTTTGCTGCTGAATGTTGGGGAATGAGCAAAAGAGACTGATGGGAAGGAGAGGGAAGGTGTAAAAACGGAATAGTCCTCAAACTAGAATTCATGTTCTGGCATTTGCAAATTTTTAAAAAATTAAATTTATTGACTTATACAATAAGCCTTACAACTTTGTACATCCTTAAAATAATTGCAGTTTGCAATACATCCTCTTTTTGCTGCAATCACTCATTTTACATGTAGACAGTCCATAAGATTTGGGTACATTTGCTAATTTTTCAGGAAACCACATTTATATTAAGTGTTCTTTTGAAAAAGTCCATTTTCCCAGGCTTAGTCTTGATTTTAGCTCATAGGAGTTTAAAGAAAGTTTAATTTTATTTTAAATTTAAACAACAAAAGAGGCATTTTCATATGCAAAATAGAACAGATAAAGGGGATTGTCCTCAAACTGTAGATCACTATAATGTACTGTTTGCCTTTTGAGAATAAATTCAACCTTTAGCTTTCAAAGCTGTCCTCCTTGTCTGCGCTTCTTGCTTTATATTTGCATTTTAAAAAGATGCTTCAATTACCTTTTAAATTTTTCCTCCTCTATCTCTTCTCCCCTTCCCCCCAATCCTCCCCTCATTCCTTCATTTATGGATGATGAAAGTACAATCCCCTAGCACCTTTCCAGGCTTATTATGCTATCTATGGCAGGAGGGTTACAGTCAGAGGGTCTGGGTTCAGAACTTGCACCTGTCACTAGCTGCGTGACCTTGGGCAAGTCACTTAAGCTCTCTAGACCTTAGTTTCTTCAGCTGCAAAATAAGGGTGAGATAGGTGCCCCCCAGCCCTTAAATCCTTATCCAATGACCCAGAACATCGATCAAGTTAGCTGCAAACGATAAAATCCAGTACCGGTAGAGCTGTTTGTAAGCAGGTGCGCTTCTGTGCTGCTGCTGAAGCTCTGGGTTGGCCCAAGGCAAGACGGCAAAATGGAAAACCGGATTAGCTAGTCCGGCAATTTCATGCCTGAGACCAAACAAAACTAAGGAGGATTTTGATACTGGAAGATGCTAGAAACAACCCACATGCCTGGTCGTCGAAGAGTAGCTTCAATGGCAAATTATGGCACATAAAAGTAAAAGAAATATTACACCTCTAGGAATGACAAAGATTCTGAGAAATACGGTAATACCGCTATGGGAAGAGGCAAACGGAGGATGTAAAGCGAGGGGTGATAGGCGGTCAGTGATGCAGCATCAAACACCCCCTCACTACAGCGATGGCCCATTCTTTCCTAATCAAAAAGTCTTGTAAGCACAATATTAAATCTGTTAAATAATAGATTGGTACTGGAACATCTGAGGCCGGAGCGATGGAGCGATTTGACTAGAGTTTTGGTCCAAACAACAGATGAAGTATTTAGCCTTGACCTCGGCTACTCGTATATATCACTGTGTGAGGTCGGACGGTTCACTTCCTCGCGATGCTGGAGGGGTGGGGGGGATAATCGGGCCGAGGACTTGTGAAACCCGGACGTGATTCTGTTCCTTGGCTAATACCATAAGAGCTGCGCTAGGATCAGTGAATCTTAGAATCAGGGCGGCTGGTGGTCTGTCCCGTAAATGCCTTACAAGAAGCACCCCCTAAATCGGGGTTATTTACTGAGCACGCCTAGAAGTCGGAGCTCTCCTTGCGCGTAACTGACCCGATCCGCACCGCTTTACCGTCGGGCACCCTGCGCGGGTACGGGAGTCCCGTCTTGGACACAGTTCCGTCATTAGCGCCTTGGGGCATCTCCTCCTCCTCTGGGGGAGCCGATTAGGGCAAAGCTACGCTCCGATAGTTCTGTTCCTTTGGGAGATACTGGAGACACCAGGCTGGAGCCCATCCACGGTGTGACCAGCTTA
>CM053580.1:591951887-591971034 GCA_028627135.1 Pseudochirops cupreus | reverse complement strand
CCCTCCTCTCCCTGGTCCTCCCCGACCTCTCCCTGGTCCTCCCCGACCTCTCCCAGGCTCGGTTCTCCCAGCCCCAGTGGACATGGGAGGGAGGCCGGGCCTCGGGTCGGTGAAAACCGGGCAGACGGCGGCTTTGTTGAGCGTAGGGGGGAATCGCGCCCCGCCTCCAGACTACATTTCCCAGAAAGCCTTCCCTTGGCCCGAGCCCACGTGACTTCCGCTTCCGGAGGCCACTCCGGAAGTCGGCCTTGCAGCTCCCCTCCCCCAGGTCCTAGAGAATCCCGTGCCGGGATCTTGGTCCTCTGCCCCGAGCCAGCTGAGGGGCACGCGTCGGGTCCCGGCGCGCCTGGCCACGCCCCTCCCGTAGGGTCGGTGCTGCGGCGCCCTACTTCTAGTCACGCCCCCACGCCTTTTGTCCATCCGCCACCTCCGGGCTGTCCTGCGGGATGCCCTCTCCCTTCCTGGCCCCAGTCCGGGCCCCAAAGGAAGCAGTGGAGGGTCCGAGTTCGAGCGTGTCCTCCGCAGGCCCCCAGGTGAGCCTGTGAGAGGGGGACAGCCGGGGAAACTGAGGCAGCGCCGACCCGGCAGCCCTCGGAGTGTGTGGGCCCTGCCTGGAGGCAGGAGGGGAAACTGAGGCGCAGCGGGAGGCGCCACTTGCCCAGGGTTCCACAGTTCAGAAATGCCTGAGGCTGCATTTGAATCCAGGACCCGCTACTCCCCTTTCCCGGACTGGGCACCCCCGCCTCCAAGGCACCCCCCCCTTCTCCCTGTGGACAGATGGGGACACTGAGGCGGGGGTAGTCTGGGGTGGGGGAGGGGCAGGTCTGCAAAAGGGCTGCAGTGGGGGGTGGGGCGCGAGTGGGGGTGGGGGTGTGACCCGGCTTTGGTCCCTTGGCTCCATTCTGGTGGCCCCTCCTCCACTTCCAGGTGGGGCAGGTCTGCAGGGGTGACCCCGGCTCCTTCCCCCCCAGGTTGCTCTGCCTGTGCCCCCACGTGCTCCTTGAGCTGGTTCTGGGAGGGTGGCGGGTGCGCCTGGTGTGAGCCCGGGTCCTGGGTGCGAGGCCGCAGCAGGGAGTGCAGGGAGCCCGGCCCCACTGTCTACCCCCGCCCCCAGATGCAGTGATGCCAGAGCCTGGGGGAAGGTTCAGGGCCAGAGAAGATGGAGGGAGAGGAGGAATGTGAAGCAGAGCGTGGTCATGGGACCCAGACAAGACCAATGCGACTGAAGTTAGAGGGAAAGCAGAAGGTGGGGGAGAGTCTGCGACGCGGATCTCCGATACACATATGGAGAATGGAGGCAGACTCATAAGCATCTAAGTCATCCCCCAGCTGATAAGTGGTCAAAGGCAGTTTTCAGACAAAGAAATCAGAACGCTCTAAGTCACTATTGATGAGAGAGACGCAAATTAAAATCGCTCTGAGGTGCCACCTCACACCCTTGAGAGTGGCTAACCAAAAAGGAAAATGGGCGATGTTGGAGGGGATGTGGGAAAACTAGAACACTAATGCATTGTTGGTGGAGTGGCGAACTGATCCAACCATTCTAGAGAGCAATTTGGAACTGTGCCTGAAGGGCTACAAAACTGCATAGTCTTTGACCAAGTCTTTGACCACTGCTGGGTCTATGTCACAGAGAGATAATAACGGAAAATGGACCCACATGTACAGGAATATTTCTAGTGGTTCTTCTTGTGGTGCCAAGAACTGGAAATTGAGGGGCTGCCCGTCCGTTGGGGTATGGCTGGACAAGTTGTGGAATGTGGTTGTGCCGTAACATATACTGAGCGAGATGTTGCAGAGTGAAGTGGGGAGAAGCAGGAGGAGGTTGTCCGCAGTCACAGCCACGTTGGGGGCGTGAAGGTCAGTGAAGAAGTTGGCTGTTCTCAGCGAGCCAATGATTGGAGACGGCCCCAAAGGACCAGTGACAAGGACAGGTGACAAGGACCGGTGACGAGGATGCCGGCTGTCTCCAGAGAAGGAGTTGCTGTTGGCTGAACACAAACCGAAGCATGTTTCTCACTTTCTTCCGTTTCTTTATCTGAGTTTTGTACAAAGTGACTAATATGGAAATGTTTGGCGTGATTGCGTGTGATTGCACATGTAGCGCCTCTGTCTGATTGCTTATCGTCTCAGGAAGGGAGGGAGGGCGGGCTAGAATTTGGAACTCAGAACTTTGAATAAAAATGTTAAAAAAAATTGGGAGGGGGAGAATGGGGGCAGGGAGTCCTTGGCTTGCTGCCCTTCCTAGTCTTGTGGGCAGGAAGGACTTTTCTGGCCAGATGTGGGGGTGGATGGCTTCCTGTACACCTCCCCCTAGACCTGCACACACAATTTTGTCTTCCAGGAATCCGTGACGTTCTGGGATGTGGCAGTGACCTTCACAAAGGAAGAATGGGGCCACCTGGCTCCTCCTCAGAGGGAGCTGTACCGGGAGGTGATGCTTGAGAACTACCGGAACCTGGCATGCCTAGGTGAGGACCCTTGGTGGCCCCCAGGCCCCACCTTCATTTCCTCCATTAGTGACCACGCTGCTTGGCAGCCTCAGCCCTTCACTGGGGCCTCCTGGGCTGGGCCTTTGGCAGTGTCTGATGCCCCTGCTGCCCTCTGTCTCTCAGGGCCAGAGACAGGAGTGAGGATCGCCCCCCAGGGGACTTTCTGTCCTGAGCCCTTGTCTGTCTCCAATGGGCAGGACTGGCCACTTTCCCCCCAGAGGTGATTGTCCAGCTGGAGGAAGGGGAAGCGCAGCAGAGGCCTGAAGGAGGCGGCCCTGGAATCTGCCCTCCAGGTGAGTGGCACTCCCCTCTCCCTGCCCATGAGAGGCATCCACTGGCCCTTGCTTTGGGCTTCTTCTGTGTGTAGGCTCCCTCCTCCCTTCAGCAGGATTGAATGAGCAGAGGAGAAAGGCTTTCTGAGGTGCTCCCCCAGCAGGGAGCCGGGGAACAGGGCGCTGGGCAGAGAGGAGGTGCCGGGCAGAGAGGGGCGCCGGGCAGAGAGGGGGTGCGGGGCACAGAGGGGCACCAGGCAGAGAGGGGGCGCGGGGCACAGAGGGGCACCGGGCAGAGAGGAAGTGCTGGGCAGAGACGGGCGCTGGGCAGAGAGGGGGCGCCAGGCAGAGAAGGGCACCGGGCAGAGAGGGGGCGCCGGGCACAGAGGGGCACCAGGCAGAGAGGAGGTGCGGCAGTGACCCGCCTGCTTCCCTGCCCCGTCCTGACGTCTTCCTCTGTGCTCCCCGGGCTTGTTTGTGCTCGGTCCCTCTTCACACTCATCTTCTCCTAGTCCTTTGTTCCTTTTTCCAAGATATTTGCAAACACTGCAGGAGGAGGGGCGTCTCCTGTGCTGGTATCTGTTCAGACCTCAGTCTTTCCTTGGGTTTACGGGTCTAGGCTTTTCCAGCAAACATTGGAAACCTTCACTAGAGAGGTGGATCGTTGGCACAGTGGATAGGGTACTGGCCGGACGTCAGCAGAATCTGAGTTCAAGTCTGGCTCCTGACATTTGACACTTGCTAACTGTGGGACCCTGAGCAAGTCACTTACCCCTGATTGCCTCACCAAAAAGAAAGAAAGACAGAAAGAAAACCCTCCCTCCAGCTGCCGTCCTGAGTCTGCTCCCCTGCCATCCCTCCTGCTCTCACTGACCTCCCCTCTAAGGCTGCCTTAGATCCCCCGGTCTCCACCAGATCTGGTGACTGGCTGCCTCAGTCCTGGGGTCCTCCTCCACTGTTAGGCCTTGCTCCCACCACACCTTCCCCAGGGCTCTGTCCTCCTCTCCCTCTGGTCTGGGCTGAGATCCCCAGACCCCGCTGTGCCGCAGCCCTACGTCTCCTGCAGCCTGTGCAGCATCTCCAGCTGGAGGCTCCCCACCAAGGAGAGCCTGTCCGCCCCCTGGCATGCAGAGTTGCCAAAGCTTGGACTCTTGTCTCCCTGCCCAGGGCACCCCTCCCTCCTGTCTGGAGCGTTTGCAGTCGCTTTGGGTGCACCTCAAGTCTCCCTGAACCCCAGCTTGTCCCCACTTATCGGCCAAAGTGATTTTCCTGGACCACAGCCTGGCCAGCAGCTTCTTGTTAGCCCAGGACCAAATGTGAATCCTCTGCTTGGCGCATAAAGCCATCACAATAGGGGTCCCCCCCACCCCAGCTTCTCACGCCTTCTGCTCCTTGCTGGACTCTCTGACCTTCCTGCTCCTCCTCCCACATCTCTGTGTCTTGGCCCCAGGGGTCCCCCAGTGGCAGGAATGACCTTCTTCCCTCTGGCTTCCATCCAGACTTGCTTCTGACATCAGCTTGTACCTGAAAACTAAGAGGGCGCCCAGGCATGGGGGGCTCTGCATGCTGAGGGAAGAGCTCGTATGTGGAGCAGGGGAAGAGACACGGTCAGATCTGAGTTCCAGGGCATCCCTCTGGCGGCTGTGTGGACAGTAGATCTGAAAGCCTGACAGAGGCCCAGGCATGGTCCATGTGAGGCGACGGGCTACGGATAGGTAGGAGAGGAGGAGCTGGGCTCAGCAGGCCTTGTCAGACACCAGGCTGCTGTGGGGCGGTGATGAGGGGAGGAGTCCTCGGGCAACGGGGCGCCTTCTAGGGGCAGTGTCAGGCACAGGTGGCCTGGTGGGGAGAGAGCTGCTGGGAAGGCCTCCATGGGACAGCATGAATACCAGTCTGCTTCTTGGGGCTCTGGGTCAGCAGGCTGGCCAGCCCACAGCTGACCCCCTGAAAGTATCACTGGGAAATACCTAGAAAAATGCAAGCCAACCCAGGCAGCCTTAGCACGTGGTTTTCCAAGTCAGTGTGTGGCCCACAGGGCCCCGTATCTTCCATGCCTTTACACCTTTGCTCACCTGTGTTCAGGAAGAGCACTTGCTTGCAGAGAGACCTCTCCCAATGGGAGTGCAGGTGCTCGGCCCTGTCTGGTGGTGCTGGGGGTGAGATGCCCCCAGAGAGAAAGTAGGGCTGTGGGGGGGCCAAGTGAGGCCCCAGAGAGAAGGGGCAAGAAGCCGGGGAGGGGATGGGACAAACCAGTGGCAGAGGTGCCAGAGGCATCGCAAGGAGGAGAACTGGGCTGGAGGGTAGCCTGGGAAAAGACCAGTAAGTGGGAAATCTGAGACCTTGGAGCCAAATTGGAATTCAGATTGTACATTTTTGGAAGGGAGGGAATGGGGACAGCAGGTGTAGACAGGTCTGTAAGAGGCCGGCAGAGCCAATGGACTCATGAAACCCAGAGAATATGCTGGGGAAGGGGGGTCACCAGCGTCAAAGGCTGCAGAGAGGACAAGAAGACTGAGGTGGGGGGTTCCGAGGACAGATTGCAAAGGCTTCAGAGGGGACTGAGGCGGTGGCAAGGGAGGTGCCAAGGATGGACACCTTTCCTAGGAGTTTGGGTAAGGAAATGTCACGGTCAAGTCAAGGGAAGAGTCTTGAAAGATGCCGAAACCTGGGTGTGTCTAGGGGCAGGGGGCGAGGAGCCAGTGGAGAAGGAGGATTTGCAAGGGAAGGCAAGGGAGTGGATAGAGGGTAGAGGAGGGAGGGAGGAAGTTCAAAGGGCAGCCGTGGGAGGAGCTAGAAGGCTCGGGGTGCTGGGTACAGGTGGGGGGCCTGGGCTTAAACTCCTGCCCAGATGAGGAGGGAGCCGGGAGGCATTGGGGGCAGCAAGGGGGAAAGCTTGTTCCAGGAGCCAGACAGCGACGGGCCAGCTAGCAGACTAGAGCGTGAGGACGGGTCACTGGTCATGCTGGGCTTTGCAGTGTTAGGGATGCAAAGAAAGGCCAGCGCTGGTCCCTGCCCTCCGGGAGCTCACAGTCTCACAGAAAGGACAGCGAGAGCACCTGCCTCTGCATCTACAAGGCACAGGCAGGGGAGGTGGAGGGTCACCTGGGCAAGCTCAGCTCTCTCCTCTCTTGGGTCTCCTGGACCTCTCTGAGAGTCAGTCTGTGAAGCCTGTGTCTATGAAAGAATCATGTTTATAAATGCACATAATAGAATTGCAAAGGACATCAGTTATATTGAAATTCAGTTATCCAGAAAGCCTTTATTGCAGATCAGAGGCTCCTTTCCTAGAGCTGGTAGGGACCTGGAAAGGCTTCCTGAAAACTGCGGCATTGAACTGAATCTTGAAGAAAGCCAAGGCCTCTAAGAGCTGGAGTAATGAGGAAGAGCATTCCAGGTTGGGGGGCCAGCCCGGGGCAAAGGCCCAGAGGAGGGGCAGCAAGGTGGCCAGTGTGCCTGATTGTAGAGGCCAGGGTTGGGCCACCCCCAGCCCTAAGTGCCCACTACATGTGGCCTCAAGGCTGGGACGTGGTCCTTCTGAGTCCAAGGGTATCAACAGCTTCATCACTTGTTCACATAAATCCAAATGATTTTCCAGAAAGGTTGAACCACTTGGCAGCTCCACCAAGGGGACATCAGTGTGTCGTCTTCCCCCATCCTCTCTCGCCAGTCACTGAAGCTGACTGTAGTCTGTTAGAATGGAGCCCATTTGTGGGAGTCACCAAAGGTGCCAAGAGCTCCCTTCCTCTCCTTGATTTTTCTCTGTGCCAGCTCCCAGCTCACTCTCTCTGCTTGTTCTGGGAGTTCTGGGCGTGTCTCACCATCTTCTCTACAGAGACCTAGAGCTTGAGCACCCCTGCTCACATTCCTTCAGAGGGAGCTCACTTCCTTGAGCCCCAGAGCCTGCTCACCCTCTCCACTACACGCCAGCATGGCCATGGCTCCAACCCCATGTGCCTCCTTTCTCTCAAAGTTATTCACCCTGCAGGTGACTTGTAGTCCTGCCCTTCTTCACTTCCCTGCCCTGGCCTCACTTCCCTCCTGTCCTCTCCCAAATCTGTGGCCTTCTTGTCCCATTGCCATTTGTCACTCTCCAGAGCCCTGCCCTGGATTATCCTCACCACCTGCTTGCTCTGCTCTTACTTACTGGCCACTGCTGAAGAGTTCTGGAGGAAGTCCCGCAGCTCTTACTGAAAGCTGGCCCCTGCAGGTGTGAGTCATCTGACACCAGCTGGGCCCTCGGGGTGTTTGCCATCTTCTCTCATGCCATTCTCTGTGAACTTCTCTTCTCCTACCCTCGATCTCAAAACCCCGTGGCATCGGCCGCCTCGTCTCAGTGGTCACATACGTTCTCTTTCTTACACGGCTGACAACTGAGTTCAGATGCCAAACTCCTCCTGCCTAGACCATTAATGTCATCTCCAGACTCACCTCTCTGCCTCAAGCTTCTCCCTGCTCCCCTCCTGAAGCCTAGGGCTGACCTCCGCTCTTGCTCCCCAAACTTCACTGTCCCCATTGCCTCTGGGATCAGATCTCAGCTCCTCTTTGGGACTGTCAAAGCCTTTTACAGTATGGTTTCAGCCAGCCTTTCTCAGTTTATTTACCTATTATGCTGCTTTGTGCAGGCCACATTCCAGCCAGCCGGGCCTCCTTGTTCCTCACAGGGTCCTGAGGATGCGTGCTCCCTCCACCTCCTGCTGTGAGGCCTTCATTTAAGTACCACTTTTTACACGAGGCCTTGCCAAATCCCCCACAACAAAGGCTCATGTTTCTCTCTCAACTTACCCTCAGCTCATGTAGGTTTTATATCCATTTCTGTGTGCATATTGCTTCCTCAGTCAGTCAGCAAGCATTTATTAACCACTTACTGTGTGCCAGGCAGGACAGAAATAAATAAAAGACAGTGCCTTCTCTGGAATCAGAGGAGGCAACATGCAGGCAGCCTTGTTGTTGTTCACTTGTTTCAGGCATGTCCAACTCTGTGACCCTGTTTGGGGCTTTCTTGTCAAAGATACTGAAGGGGTTGCCATATCCTTCTCCAGCCCATTTTGTAGATCAAGAAACTGAGGCAAACAGGGTGAAGTGGTGTGGGCAGGACGACACAGCTAGTGTCTGAGGCTAGATGTGAATTCAAGTCTTCCTGACTGCAGGCCTGGCACTCTGTCCAGTTGCTCCAAACACCTGTGTATAAGCAGGGCTTTGTTCTGCCTTTTATCACTCCACAGAGGCAGCACACCACTCCCTCTCTGAGGAGGCAGGATGATGCAGTGGAAAGAACTACACTTGGATTGAAGGCCAGCTTTGACCTCCTCATTAATTGCTGTGTTATCTGATACAAGTCACTGACTTAACCAAAGTCACATTAATGGACTATAATACCTAGCTGAAACAAGGTTGTGTGGGAATCAGTAGTAAAAATTGTATAAACTGAGGCTGGCAACACTAAGAGTAATATAATGCCTTAGTTGTTATAGAACACTCTCCTCATAATCTTAACAAAACAAAAAATTGAGGTTTTTTGTATTTGTTCCGTCTTTAAAATCACTTTTATTAATTTCCTAAATGTAGATGGCATTTTATTTTTTCCAATTACATGTAAAGACAGTTTTCAACATTTATTTTTTATAAGATTTTCAACTCGAAATTTTTTTCCTCTCTCCCTTCTTCCTTCCCTCTTGCCTCCCTAAGATGGCAAGCAATCTGATATAGGTTATACATAAATCACTTTTTATTAATGAAGGAGTTAGAAGGCAGTATTATGTCTATAGTGGGAGGGGGGGTGAAGGAGATATTTACTTTTTTATATTTCTTTCAGATGGAGGGACCAAGGGTTCAGTGCAAAAACTTTGCCTGTCTGTGGAAGAATCATCCAAAGAAAAACTCACAGATACTCACAGAATCTCTCTCTCCAAGTTGGGAAAAGCCTGGGAATATGATGCCAAGTTAGAAAGACAAGAGGGCAACGAAGAGAACTATTCTGGACCAGTAAAGGTCACCCAAAGGAGACCTCTAAATGAAGTGGAAGCCCATGAATCTGGTCAGTTTGTCCAGAGTTTTAGTGTAGGACGAATCCTTTTACCACAACACAAGTTACTAGGAGGAAGGAGTCCCCTTAAGTATGATAAACATTTAAATGATTTTGGGTTATACTCAACCCTAAGAACATCTATTGAAATATGCTCAGAGGAGACAGTTTGTAAAGATGATAAACATAGAAAATCCTTTGGTTGTAATTCAGACCTCATTGAACATCAAAGACTACATAAAGGAGAGAAACCTTATATATGCAATGAATGTGGAAAGGTTTTCCAACAGAGCAGAAACCTTACCAAACATCAAAGAACTCATAATGGAGAAAAACCTTACAAATGTAATCAGTGTGGGAAGGCCTTCAGCCAGAGTACATACCTTACTAAACATCAGAGAACTCATAGTGGAGAAAAACCTTATGAATGTAGTCAGTGTGGGAAGGCCTTCTGCTGGAGCTCACAACTTACTCAGCATCAGATAATTCATACTGGAGTGAAACCTCATGAATGTAATGAGTGTGGGAAGGCTTTTGGCCGGAGTACAGAACTTACTCGACATCAAAAGATTCATAGTGGAGAGAAACCTCATGAATGTAATCAGTGTGGGAAGGCCTTCCTTCTGAAAACAAATTTTATAGTACATCAGCGAATTCATAGTGGAGAGAAACCTTATGAATGTAACGAATGTGGGAAAGCCTTTGGCCGGAGTACAGAACTTACTCGACATCAGAGGATTCATAGTGGAGAGAAACCTTATGAATGTAGTAAATGCAGGAAGACCTTCAGATGGAGAAAACAACTTACTCAACACCAGAGAATTCACACTGGAGAAAAACATTATGAATGTAATGAATGTGGGAAAACCTTCAGTCAGAGTAGAAACCTCACTCAGCATCAGAGAACTCATAGTGGAGAGAAACCTTATGAATGTAATGGATGTGGGAAAGCCTTTGGCCGGAGTACAGAACTTACTCGACATCAGAGGATTCATAGTGGAGAGAAACCATTTGAATGTAATGAGTGTGGGAAAGCCTTCAGCCAGAGTAGAAATCTCATTCAACATCAAAAATCTCATAGTGGAGAAAAACCTTATGAATGTAATGAATGTGGGAAGGCCTTTGGCCGGAGCACAGAACTTACTCGACATCAGAGGATCCATAGTGGAGAGAAACCTTATGAATGTAAAGATTGTGGGAGGGCCTTCCTTCTGAGGACAAACTTTACTGTACATCAGAGAATTCATAGTGGAGACAAGCCTTTTGAATGTAACGAATGTGGGAAGGCCTTCAACCAAAGCACACAACTTACTCGACATCAGAGGATTCACAGTGGAGAAAAACCTTATGAATGTAGTAAATGTGAGAAGGCCTTCAGATGGAGAAAACAACTTACTCAGCATCAGAGAATACATATAGAAGAGAAACCCCATAAATGTGATGAATGTGGGAAGGCCTGTTGGCAGAATTCTCCACTTTCACATCATCAGAAAAATCACACTGCAGAGAAACCTTATGAATGTCATGAATGTGGGAAGGCCTTTCTTCTGAGCACAACCTTTGCTATACACCAGAGAATTCACACTGGTGAGAAACCTTATAAATGTAATGAATGTGGGAAAGCTTTCAGCTGGAGCACAGAACTTACTGAACATCAGAGCATTCATACTGGTGAGAAACATTATGAATGTAATGAATGTGGGAAGGCCTTTTGCCAGAACTCACAACTTACTCGCCATCAGATAATTCACACTGGAAAGAAACCTTATGAATGTAATGAATGTGGAAAGGCCTTCCTTTTGAGCACAACCTTTGCTTTACATCAGAGAATTCATAGTGGAGAATAAGTAACCTTATAAATTAAAGATGACTTTGAAAATGTTAAATCTTCTGAAGTCTTAGTACAGAGAGAGTTTTTAAACAAAATGGTTGGGAATATGATTCCCTCCGGAGCCAAAACTTTACCCAATGTTATTTCATACTAGACACTTAAAATTTTTCAGCTGTTCCATAGCAGTTTCATTAACAAATAAAACTCACTCAGGAGTGTAGAGGACCATAGGCCAGTGGAACTCTGACCCTGATGGCTGAATAAGCCCTCTCAGTAGAAGAACCTGCTGTTGGGCCTGGATTGGTTCCCAACTCCCCAGGAAGGAGCTCAAACATGCCTACATGACCATGGGCATGAGCATTATGTCTTTGTGATAAGCGTAGTATACACCCCCAGCCTGGGAACAAGGAAGTACGCAGTGTTCTCAGGGAGAAAAAC
The DNA here is from genome assembly GCA_028627135.1 of Pseudochirops cupreus. NCBI lineage: Eukaryota > Metazoa > Chordata > Mammalia > Diprotodontia > Pseudocheiridae > Pseudochirops > Pseudochirops cupreus. The sequence continues at coordinate 591,959,979 of CM053580.1, read as the reverse complement.
ATAATGTTGCAATTAGGAAGATTTGTGGTTTTACTTTATAAAAGCCTGTACTTACTATAATAAAGTTGGCTCTGTTTTCCACCACTCTCAGAGTCCTGTCTCTTATGTGCTCTTTCAACCTCTGGGTAAGCAACTCTTTTCTACCCTGCTGCTAGACAGCAGGGCCCCCCACTCAGGAGGGTTGCTCTGTGAATGTGATGAACGTGAAAAAGATTTTTCCCAGAACTACAATATTTAGTGAAAATTAGTGAAAACAAACTAAATGGAAACCGTATAGATGAAGTCCCTGTAAAACTTCTTACTATAAGATCCACTAGAATGTCTCAGAAGAATAATAGAAGAATTAAAAGAAGAAGGAAGGATGGAGATTTGGGCAGATGTCATAACTGTCAGTGAAAAACACCAGAATGACAACAAATAATTTAGAAAACATTGGGGAATCTCTCCAGAGAACTCTGAAAGTCTCTGGGGAAAAAAGAGAACAAAACATTTGAAACTCATCAAGGCAGAGGTAAAGGAATTATTTTCAGAACAAAATCAAAAGATGGTAAAATGGAAAGAATGCTGACTCCTCTATACAATAAGATGTGTGATCTTAACAATAGAATGTATAATGATCATCTGAGTTATAGATCCTCTAGAAAAAAATGAAATAAAAGTTTGTTATTTCAGGAAATCATAGTGAAAACTGCCCATACATCCTGGAAATAGAAGGCAAGATACAAATAGAAATCATAGATTGCCAAGTAAGTTAAACTAAGTATGACTCCCTGTGAAATGTCTCAATCAAGCTTCAGAATTTCACCATTAAAAAAATCTTTTAAACGGGAAATTGAGGGAAAACAGTCTAACACATGACTGTATCTTGTTCATAGGAAATTAAAGGAGAAAATTTGATTTTTCAGAAAAGCAAATTGTTTTGCACTTCAATGTAACATCCCACAAAGTTGAGTTTAACCATGAAGAAAAAGGTGGTCTTGGATCAAGAGAGGGAGTTTTGAGTTGCTTCTTAAGCCAGAGATGGGCAAGGCATTAAACATGCAAATTAACCAAATAGAAGAAAGCCAGGATAATAAATCCATGAGAGTCAGCATAGCATGCGCAATGTAATCAGAAGTTTGGCCTTATCAGGAAGAGCTGAGCTCAGGTTGTGCTTTGACATGTACCAGTGTCTGCCCTTTTAACAGTAAGTCACTTTCCAGCACTCCAAACAGTTGTCTTAAAACTTTACATGGCAGAAGAGTTGCAGATCTGCATCTTTGGTGGGAGTTCCCCAAACACTTATCAGATCACAAATCCAGACCAAAAACAAAAAAAGATCATTTAGTAACAATGCCTCTTCCAGAGAGGGCTATTAAAAATAACACAACTCCTTTTGTTCTGTGTGGCCCTTTTTTTGGCCAGTGCCTTGTGTGACTGCTGCAGTCTGTGCCATGCTTCAAGAACGAATAAAGCTCTGTTGAGTTAGCTTCCTGTGTGAGAATGGCTCCATTTTTTTCTTAATCCCAAAATTACTGTTGTAATCCACAGTTTGAAAAATTCCCTTCTTAAATTGAAGAAATATTTGTGCTACATGTTAAGTATTAATACCTTCTTTCAAGTAGGTGGACTGCTTATAACCTATTTCTGTAGCACCCCACCCCCTCCCAGCTATCCAAGCACCAGCTTAGTCCAAGATGACAGTAGCTTCCGCCAAGGCCGTTCTCAGTATGGTTGTTATTACCTGCTATAGACAGGTGACCCCTCACAAGATAGAAGCAGCCTACAAGGATGATTCAGGATTTCATTCTTTAATTATGAGAAACTGTCTTGGATGATCTGTCTGTCCAGATAACAGCCACCTGTGTCTAAGGCTACTGAAGGTTCTTGATGTGTGCTAAGGCCCCATTCCCCAAACAGACCAACTGTAAACTTAGAAGAGGCTGCCCATGGCCTACCAGGATTCCTCATGAAAGCACGAATCTTCATGCCAATTGCCTTTACCCGTGTTACCCAACAGGAGTGTTCATGTAGAACCTTTCTGAACTCCAGCTTGATGTGTAGAGAAAGGAAATCTTGTCCTCAGCACCATGATCCCAGGATCTAGCTTTTTACCCAGAGAAGGGAAATTTCTTGGACACTATCCTTGGGTGATGCCCTATAACTAATTCCACATTTAATAGTTTGGTGATCTAGCTTTCTAGGGAAAAGAGAGTCTTTAACTGTGACTTTTGGGGAAAAAACAGGCTTTCCTATGTTCCCCCACCTCCACCCAACCCTAGATGGAGAAGCAGTAAGAAATTGAAGCCACATCATAAAGGAAAGGGGAGTTCTGATGGTGAGTTAGCTCAGCAGCCCCAAAGTGTTTTTATCCAGCAAGAGGACTCCAAAGATAAGCATGATCAGCCTTAGGGGCGGTGGTGGAAGGGACCCCAAGCAAAAAAGGGATTTCACTGGATTGTCAGTGTATTGCCTTGGTAACCTCAAGTTCAGTTCCCTTCTAAGGGGAGGCCACATGGAGCAGTGAAAAAATCGATGAATTTAGAGCACTGGATTTTTAATCTTGGGATCTAAGTTCAAATTCAAATTCTGCTACTTACTATATAAAGGCATCACTGGACCTCTCTGGACCTCAGTCTCCTCATCTGTAAAATAAAGGTTTTGGGCAAGATCACCTCTAAAGTCTCCTCTACTTCAGTGGTCCTACAATAAAGGAAGGAATCAAACATTGAGTGTCTGCTGTGTGCTGGGCACTAAGTTAAATGTGAGCTTTACAGATACCATCTCATTTGATGGAGCAACCCTGGGAGACAGGTACTATTGTCAGCCTCATTTTACAGTTGAGGAAACTAAGGCTTGTGTCTGGTTTGTCCTTTGTTGTCCGAGGACCATGACATCAGGGAGATGACATGACTTGCAGTTGACTTTGACTTGAGCGAAGGGGGCTGTGCAAGGTAGTCAGCCTCACTGTCTCCTCCAGAACCAGGTATTAATCAGGATGACTGGAGATGGCCCAGGGTGCAGTGGGAGTCCCTGACCTTTTAGGCTGAGATCTTTTCAAGTTCTCCCTTTGAGTGAGGTAACTGCCAATTCAATAAATAGGCCACTTAAGAAGTGAGTCAAGGGATGGCCGCTTTAATTAAAAAAAAAAATCCAAACTGGGAGGGGAAGACCCTTGGGGCTGCTGGCTAAAAGAGAAACAGTTACGTCGACATCGACTCTGAGGCAGGAGGGCCCAAAAAATAACCATTAAGTGAAACTTGGGCAGGGCAATTATTGTCAGATCCACGAGATCCAGCAGGAATTGGATTTGAGGCTTGGTCTCATCTAGCTGATGGGTCCCATAAAACAATTGACACTTTGTCAGAGAGATGGTCACTAGCCCCACTTATTAGTCCACTTTCTTTAAAAGAACCAATCATATTGTCCTCATCCCCATGGTGCTTTCTACCCTATAACCAATTGTATTTTTCTTCCCTGTTTACCCAACTCTATGTTCAAGCTAGTGAACCCTATCATGGGGACTTTAGTCATTAAAAGAGGCCATTGGCTCAATTGGTTGATTACTGCTAGCCTAACTAATAAATTGGTCAGGCTCAGATCACTGGCTCTCAGTTCACTTGAATTATCAAATGTAACAATGTGTAGGCTCTTTTTTAGATCATGGCTTTCAGGTAGTCCAGCAATTCTTAAATTATGTCTCCATCTATTTTCCAGCTCCGTTATCTTTCTAACGAGATATTTCACATTTTCTTTAAAAAATTTTTTTACTTTGTTTTTATTTATTCTTGATGTCTCATAAAGTCATTGCCTTCCATTTGCCCAGTTCTAATTTTTAAGGATTTTCTCAGTGAGCTTTTGTACCTCTGTTTCCATTTGACCTATTCTGCTTTTTAAGGAGTTCTTTTCTTCAGTCACTTTTTGCACCTCTTTTACCACTAGGCTAATCTTGTTTAAGTGTTATTTTCTTCTGTGTGTGTGTGTGTGTGCCTGCCTCTTTTACCAAGCTGTTAATTCTTTTTTCATAATTTTCTTGCACCGTTCTCATTTCTTTCCCTCATTTTTCCTTTACCTCTGTTACCTATTATTTCTTCATTCTTGTTGGGTTTGAGTTAAATTAGCATTTTGCTTTGAGGCTTCGTAACTTTTCACAGTGTTTCACATTGTCTCCTGAGTTTTTGTGTTGGTCTTCCCAGCCACCTTGGTAGCTTTTTATGGTCAAGGTCTTTTTTTGTTGTTATTGTTTTCTCATTTTCCCTATCTACTTATTGACTTTGAACTTTATGTTAAAGTTGGGCTTGGCTCACTTTGGGATGGGGAGGCACTGTCCCAAGCTTCAGGTTGGGGTTTTTTTGGTGCTGTTTTCAGGGCTAGTTCTAGGGGTCTGAAAGTTTTTAGTGCTTCACAGGTGGTGTGATCCTGGGAGAGGTGTGGTCACTGCTCTGGTCTGTGCTTATCCAGGAAAGACTCCTGCCCTCCTGCCACTGGCTACCCTCCTCTCCACCTTGGAACTACAACCAGGGCTCCTGCTCCCTTGGGACCAACCAGAAGAGCTCCTCTCTGTCCTCGAACCATGGCCCAGAACTGCACATGGGTGAGAGAACCACTAATCAGCACCAGTTGCACTCAATGCCAGCAAACGGTCCCTGCAATCTCCTGACCAACATGTCCAACCTTGTTGCCATCTCTGGGCTGAGAACTCACAAAGCTGCTGCTGTTGCAGCCACTTAAAAAAAAACCAACTTGTTTCTAGTTTTCAATATTCACTTTTATAAAATTTTGAGTCCTAAATTTTCCTCCCTCTCCCCCCTCTCCCTTCCCCAGGATGGCAGGCAATCTGATATAGGTTATACAGGTACAATCATATTAAACATATTTCCACATTGGTCGTGTTGTGGAGGAAGAATCAGAACAAAGGGGCAAAAGCCAATAGAAAGAAAAGACAACAGAAAGAGAAAACAGCATGCCTTGATCTTCTTACAGACTCTGAAGTCCTTTGTCTGGGTGTGGACGACATTTTCCATCACCAGTATTCCAGAGTCGTCTTAGATCCTTGCGTTGCTGAGAAGAGCCCAGTCCAACAAAGTCAGTCACTGCACACTGTTGTGCAGTCTTGTTCAAGGCCCGCTGCTGATGCTGCTTTCACGTGCCCTCATGCATGTCCCCCAGCCTGGTGGTACAGATCTCTCCTGCTGACCTCCTAAGTTGTCTAAGGCTAGAAATTGTGTCCCTCAGACCATTTGAGCGTAGCTGTCGGGAGCAGAGGCATAGTGAGTGCGGACAATCCTCCTCCTGCCCCCCAATTCCCTCTGGATCCCACTCCGTGGCCTGGCCGGGCCGTGGTCTTGTCTTTACCTTGGCCCTGGGGGGAACTCTCTCTTCTGGCCTCCCTTCCTCTTCCTGACCCCCCAGAGCCCCCACGGCCTCCACCTCCACCATCACCGCTGCCGCTTCCTCAGCCCCAGTGGGGCCTGCTCCCCCTGCTCCCAGCCGGGAGTCTCAGCGTCCCCACTGTGGCTTGGCCCCTTAGCGTGGGGACACCGTTGCTGGGTCAGTCCCTGGTCTGTGGCCGAGCCCCTGCCAGCCCAGTCTGCCGGCTGCCTAGTGGGCACCCGGCCCCCAGCCTGGCCCATTCCTGGCCGCCTCCTCCAGACCCGCTGCTCCCTCCCTCTCCCCTGATGGGATCTGGTCTGCCTACTTTCCCCTACCCCAGGCCAGGCCAGTACCATCAAGAAGCCAAACCTGGGCTCCGCCCCACCAAGAAAGAAGATGGGACCCAAACCTGAACTCACAGAGGACCAGAAACAAGAAATTAGAGAGGCATTTGATCTCTTTGATACGGATGGAACCGGGACAATAGATGTTAAGGAGTTCAAGGTGGCCATGAGAGCTTTGGGCTTGGCCAAGAAGGAAGAGCTCAAAAAAATCTGACGTTGACGAGGAGGGGATGGGGAAGATCAGTTTCAATGACTTCTTGGCTGTGATGACTCAAAAAATGGCTAAAAAGGAGACCAGAGAAGAAACTCTGAGGGCTTTCAGACTCTGCGATGATGTTGAAACCGGGAAGATCTCCTTCAAGAACTTAAAAAGTGTGGCCAGAGAGCTAGCGGAAAGCCTCACTGATGAGGAACCGAAGGAAAGGATGGGTGAAGCTTATGGAGATGGTGATGATGGAGAAGTCAACAAACAGGAGTTCCTGCCATGGCGAAAAAGACCAGTCTCTATCGAGCTCAATATCTCTTCCCTTTTTGCAGGCACATACAAATAGGTTTACTGGTTATGAAGGTTCCTCCTTTTCGGTTTTTGAGGCATGGAGGCTGATTTTCCCCTTCCACTAATTTATCTAGATAATTATATTGGCAAATACCTGATTCAATTGTATGTTTTCTAAAGAATTGTAAAAAAAAAAACATAGTTCTAGATTAATACACCTTGTCAATGGATTCTCCAGTTCAGAGCCTGCTAGGCTTAAGGATGGGGGCCTAAAACTCTTCTTCCCCCCCCCCCTCCCCATCTCTCTTTTATTCATGAATATTACACCAAACCCCAGAGCAAAATTCAAATATTATGGCCACCAAAGTGGGAACAAAAAAAATCTCTTCTCTGAGGGGCTGGTTCCCTCATCACCTTGCTCCATCATCTCTTCCCCCTGCCATTCTCAGGTGTATGATACAGCAGGACCATGTGATTGGCTCGGAGGTCACCATTCCAGGCCAGTTTTTCCGCTCCCTTTTCCATTCACCCCTTTGATTTTCATCGAATTAGCTCTTTCAAGAAGAAATTAGCTTGCCAACTTCTTTGTTGTGTCTGAAACACACTGACATTCCCACTGTCTTGTGGAGGGCTTGGAACGTTCCGTGGCATCATCCTCTCCCAAATGAACAAAAGCTAGATGTAACGTTAGCCTAAGAAGATCATAAACAGCATCGGCTGGCTTAATACTAATGTTAAAAAACCACACATAAGCATTTCCTTAGTCCATAAGCTTTAAGGGCTTAGCTGCTCTGAAAATCGGGGTGGGTGGGTCGTGTCTCAAGCACTAACCAAGTCATTTTCCCTTCTCCTTGCTCGGAGGGAAGGGAACTGGCTGTCGTTGTCTCTGTGGCCAGTCTCTACTGGTTCTGTCACAAGTGCCTCTTTACTGGTTGGCTCTAAGTGTCGTGCAGAGAAGTCAGAGCAAGCCAAGACCTGGGTTCAAGGCCAATTTAGATGTGGGTTTATTCATTAAGCGCGCGACTACCCGAGTGTTCAGCACTCAAATGAGTAGTAATTTCTGGAATTTAAGGTCTTGATTATATAGGCTAAAAACCACAAAATTATAATAGGGAGGGGAGCTAGCAGAAGCTATGACGTACAGAAGCAGAGAACAGTCATTGGTTAAATCTGTGACTCAGGGGAGTGTGGTACAAAGGTACAAAGGATGCAACCGTTAACTGGGTGGAGGGGCATGGGATGAGGGGAACTGGAATTCCCCCAGGACTGGTCAGGATCATATTCCAGGAAAAGGAGGTGAGAGCACTGCTTGGTCAGTGGGGCAGGACAGGATGGTACCCAGATAAGATCCTTGCACCATAATGAGTCTGATACACTATAATGATTCAAGGAGAAAATATGAAATGTTGATTAAGGGAGACAGAGTCAGGGAACGCCTTGAGCAATATGCCCAGACATGCCTTAAGCAGTTTCAAGCTAAAATAGAGAAAAATAGAAATATAAAAGAGGCTTAATGGTGGGTCACAAATCAGGCGGTGTGTAATGACCTGGGATTTGGGTTTGGGTACAACATAAGAACCTTTGGTCCTTACTAGTCCATGACTCCCTCCTCCTCTGATGTATGGACACTGACCACCTCGTGTCCCACACAGGCAGTATGACACATTGCTTTGTAACTCCCAGTGGTCTGCTCTGTGTTGATGCTATTTATTCTCTCTGTTGTGAATAAAGTCTTCCTTGCTTTAAAAAAATTGTGTCCCTGAAATGTTAGCAGTAGCAATTAGAGAAGAAAAAGAAATCAAAGGAATCAAATTAGGTAAAGAGGAGACTAAGCTATCACTCTTTGCAGACGATATGATGATATACTTGGAGAATCCCAGAGAATCAAGTAAAAAACTTC
>CM053580.1:591915375-591951387 GCA_028627135.1 Pseudochirops cupreus | reverse complement strand
GGGGGGGGGGGGAAGGGAGGGGAGAAAATTTGAAACTCAAGTGATTGTGGAACTGAATCTTGTAAATTAAAAGTAAATGAGTAAATAAAAAAAAATTTAAAAAAAAATTGTGTCCCTGGCTTTTCCTTGACTCTGCTGCTCCAAAATCTGATGTGAAGAGTTAGAGTTGTTTGGATGGAATGTCGTAAGTGTTCAGCTGGATTGTAAGCATTGACTGTACTCTGCCATCTTGGCTTCAACAGACTTTGGTGACCTTTTAAGGGAAAGAACCAGCCCAGTGCTCATGTTAAGAGATTTCAGTGGCTTTATCTCCAGGACAGGGATTATGGTGTAATAAAGCTGGAAAGCTAGGTTAAGAAGAGTGCTTTAAAGTGCTTTTATTATGCATAAATGAAGGCATAGGAGGGGATGAGAGTGGGAAAGAAAATCAAAAAGGGTCATGAAAGCATCTTTCCTTTTAATGCAGAGAATCTTGGGTAAGAGACAAGCAGACAGCTTTAAAAGCTAAAGGCTGAATGTATTCTATTCCCCAAAGGCAAGCAGTACCTAACCATCCCCTGCCATTTGAGGGACAATCCTTTTTTCTGTTCTGTATATGGAAATACACTATTCATTTGGTGTTCCAGTTCAGAAGGAAAATGAAATTTTTCAAAATCCTGTGGGCTAAAATCAAGACTAATCTTGGGAAAATTGACTTTTTCAAGGGTACACTTAATATTCAATGTGATACAAGTGTGGTTCCTTGATGAATTAACGTGTCTGTCCCAATCTTGCAGACTCAGCACCAAATGTATAAAACAAGTTTTCCAAGCATTTTAAAGATTTACAAAGATGTGAGGGTTGTCACATAAGTCAATGCATCTAATTAGTTTTTAAACTTTGTGGATGAGGGAATATGAATTCTAGTTTGAAGAATATTTGTTTGTGAAGGATGAAGAGCATTCCAGGCTTGGAGGACTCCTTGAGATGGAAGCCGTGTCACTGGCCAAAGGGGATGTGCTGGAGTGTAGCGTTTGGGAAGATCAGAAAGGAAGGGCCCGGATCATGAAGGGGTTCTAATGCCAAGCAGCACATTTTGTGTTTGCTAGTGAGGGCAATGGGGAGGCAGGGGAGTTTACCAAGTAGGGAATCACACAGGCCTTCATTTTTGGAGTTACTTAGTGGCTGAATGGAGAAGGGGACTGGAGACTTGAGGCAGGCAGACCCTCACCCCAGGGGCTACTGCAATAGTCCAGCAGAGGGGTGAGGGTCTGCACCAGGGTTGGGGGGCAGAGAAGGAGGTGTGTTGGAGAGATGCCGCAGAGGTGACATTGACAGGTCTTTACACCCCATTGGATTTGGGGGGGTGTCTCCTGGGTTGGGAGCCTGGGCATCTGAGAGGGTGGGCTGCACCGTGATGGGAAGGGAGGGGGCTGGAGGTGGGGAGAAGGTCAAACTCTGCTTTGAACCCCTGAGTTCCAGGTGCCTAGTGGAGGTCAGCAGAGGCTGGGGCAGGTTATTCTGGCGGTTCCAGGGTCATACTTGTCTGCAGCCCAAGGACACCGAGCCCAGCAATGACTTGTGAGGGGCCCCATAAGACACACCATCTTCCCCATCACCAGGACAAGCTGACTTCCGCAGACGTTCTCTTGCAGGAACAGGACTATCCGGGGACCACACAATTATCGAGTATTGATCCCCAAAGTCATCTTGTTCGATCCCGAGGCCAAGCCACAGAGGGCCGCTCTCCAAGCCATCTCAAAGTGCCCCCAGGACCCCCTTCCCCTGGTTTCCAGCGGGGAGGGAGGCCAGTGACCGGCTGGAGGCGACCCCCTCATCAGCGCACCCCGGGACGGTCCCCGGTTTTCCTGCAGAAGCCCCAGCATCGATCCCGGCGGGGGGCCGGCCCCCAAGCGGCTCTACCAGACCATGGACAACGGACCTCTGGGATCGCCCGAGTCCCTGAATTCCGCCCCCGACCCTGCCCCACGTCAGTCTGTGGGGGGCCTGCACCTCCCAAACAGAGGTCGGAGAGATGGGGGGAAGGGCCCGGGGAGCCCGGGGAGATGTCCACGGTGAGAGGGCGCGGTCTGGGTGAGGATGGAGACAGAGGACGATCCTGGGCTCAGAGAGGGAGGTGGGGGCGGGGTCGCTGGGGGGGCACGGTCTGGAGGGGAGGGGGAAGGGTCCCCGGACTCAAGTAAAGGCGGAAAGGGGCCGTCGGACGTGCCCTCGGAAGCCCAAAGGACGGGAAGCGGGCCTGCTCCAGCTGAGTCCCGAGGGACGGCCACCGCTGCCCGGGAGCCATCCGCCATTTGTCAGCAGGCTCCGGCCCTGGCTTGCGCCTGCGCGGAGCTCCCGTCTCCCCACCCCCACCCCCTTCCCGCTCTGAGCGGCTCGCCTCACTTTCTAAACTACATTTCCCATGAGGTCTTGCGCACCCAGACCTCATCTTCAGAGAGGGCGAGACCCAGACGCGCATCACTTCCACTTCCGGCGGCCTGTCTTTGGTGACCGGGCCTGCTGGGCTCTGCTGCAGCCGCCTCCGCCGGCACCGAGTGGTGCATCCCAGGCCTGGTGAGTGAGGGGCCGGCCTGGCTCAGCCGCCCACGGGGAGAAAGGGCAGTGCCGGGGACTGGGGAGCCGCGCCTGCGCAATCTGCCCCAGGCCCGCCCCCTCCGCCAGGGGGCACTCCCATTGGTCAGTTCCTGGAGGCGTGGCCTGGCAGCCAATCAGTGGCGCCCCCGGAGGGGGATGGTCGGTATGGGCCCCGCCCCTCCTGCCTATGGTCCCTGCTGCACTCCCACGTGCCCTGTGGCTCCGCAGCTTCCAGCCACCGTGGCTGGGCATTCAGGGCTCCAGGGGCCAGACGCAGCACCTTCCCCCTCTCCTCCATCCCATAGCCTCGTCTTCCTTCTGGGCTCAGCTCAGGGAGGTCCTGGTGTGAAAACTCCCTCCAGCCGCCCTGGGGCAGTCCCTGGTCAGCACTGCTTGAGCGCCTGCTGTGTACCCGGCACAGCGATTCAGAGAGGGGCGCCGAGGGAGCCTCCTCCTCTGCAGGACTGAGAGGCCCCCCAATACCCAGCAGCCTTAGGGGTGTCTGAGGCCCTGGTACGGGACGGAGGCCAGGCGTTAATGGCTGGTTTCCTTTTGTCCGTCTCCCAGGTCTGCGGCAGAACGAATGGATGAATGGATGAACGCATGAACAAAGGGCACTGCCTGCACTCTATCCAGCCTCCGGCCGGCTGCCCACGCGGCCCCCTCCTGGAAGCCTGGAGGGAGAGGAGGAGGAAGAGGAGGGAATGGCCCCCGGGGCTCCCCAGGTGAGCAGCCCCTTTGGGGACCCCCCAGGGCGCCCAGGCTCAGTGCTGAGCTGCCTGTGCATACCCGTGTGCCGGCGAGCCCCGAGGCTCCAAGGAGGGGGCGGGAATCTCTTCCCTCCCCCCCCCCCCCCAAAGAGCCCCTCCTGCCCCAGGCCAGGCCAAGTGCAGATCTGGGCTTGGCTGCCCCAGGGGCCGGGCCTCAGTTTCCCCAGGTGTCCGGTGGAGGGGCCCTTCCCCTGCTGGCTCAGGGGAGGCTGGTCTCCTGGAATCTCTGGGGGGCTGCAGCCCAGGATGGTCAGCCAGAAAGGCTCAGCCTCTGCCAAGATGGACACTGGACACGGCCCAGCATGGCTGCAGCTAGACACCCAAAGTGAGGGCAGCGTGGAGGGGAATCTCCCCTCGTCCCTGTTCCCTGTGCCTGAGACCAGAGCGGTTGGACATGCAGGGTGTGGGCGGGGGTCCAGTGGTGTTAGTAAAAGGTAGACATTCAGCAGAGACTCCTATGGCTCCTTATGGGTGGGCCTGGATGACCTGCTTGCCAGCTCTGACAGGCCTCCAGCAGAACTCACACCCTCTGTCCCGGCTAGGGGCTTGAAACTTGCCCCCGTTTAGTTCCCAACCCAGCCTGGGCAGCCCCCTTAGATGACTGCACCCCTCCTCGCCTCTGCCTCTTGGCTCCCCGTTTCCTTCGGGGCTCAGCTCAGACACCCCTTCTACAGGAACATTTCTACTCACCCATGCCCACGCCCCTCCCAGGCTTACCTGGCTGGATTCTGCAGGTGCTTGTGTGTCCTTGTGAGCACGGTGGCAGGTTTGGGGGGGCGAGGACAGCAGTCTCCAAGGTGTCCGTGCCCCTGGCCCAGGGCTTGACTCTGTCCATGTTAGATGGGACACAGATGATACCTGAGGAGAATCAGGAAAGGGGCAAACACGCCCACATCCACAGGAGACAGGGAGGCCTGGCCAGGGGTCTGCATGCCTTCCCCACCACTCTCAGCAAGGAAACAGGGAACAAAACCAGGAGCCACAGTCAGGCATAGCAATGCAGCATTTAGAAAAGCGTGGCCCACAGGATGCCCTCCTTCAGATTCCACCATTTCTTTTTCAGGTGAGCGCCACTGGTCTCCCCCAGGATCAGAGCTGGCCATTGAGAGAGCTCCCGGGTTTGGTCTTTCAGGTGGTGACGCTCAGCGATGTGGCTGTGAACTTTACTGTGGAGGAGTGGGGGCAGCTGAGCCCTGCTCAGAAGGAGTTGTGCCGGAGCGTGATGCTGGAGAATTACAGGAACTTGGTGTGCCTGGGTAAGGACGGCTGCCCCCGGCGGAGGATCCCTGGGGACCCTGAAGGGGGCCTGGCAGCTCTAAGGGGCTGCTTCTGAGGTCCCATTCACCCCCCTCTGTCTCCTCTTGCTCCCATTCATTCTCCCAGAAGTCCTCCCAGGTGCCCTCACCCTCAGAGGGAATGGGACAAATGAACAGCTTCTCTGCCCCGGCCTTCCTGGGAGCACATACCGGTGACCCCCAGACCCTCCTGGGGTGGCTGTTTGTCCCCAAAGAGGAAAGGGCTGGGGCTGCCTGCTGAACAGGCTTTCTGCCCCCCAGCATGTGCCCATTTCCACTGAGCAGGACTGGCAGTGTCCAAGCCAGATGTGATCAGCCAGCTGGAGCAAGGAGAAGGACCTTGGACACTAGAAGAAGTCCAGAAAGGCCTTTGTGCAGGTGAGTCAGACCAGCAGTCAGTTGGTGGGTTCAGGGAGCTCTCAGAGTAGCCAGACTGGGGAGTGAGGAGTGGCCTCCTGGGAGATGTCCACTTTCTTCTTCTCTCCTTCCTCCCTTCCTTGTTCCCTCCCTCTTTATTTCCCTCCTTCCTCTCTCCCTTCCCTCCTCAGCCTCTTGTCCTCATCACCCAGGCTCCTCCAAGGCGTCACCCTCTACAAGCCCCTCCTGCCTCAGTGGGTAAATGGTCCTTCTGCCCCCTTTCTCTGAGACCACCCTGCTTCCCGTCTCATTGCTTTTCATCTTAACAAAACAGGAACAATATGTCCCTGTGTTCTGATATCCTTTATTGTTCCTTGTCTTGTGTTGACTTTTAGAAGTCTCCAGCCCACTCCCTTCTGCCACCTGCTGGTGCAGACCCTTGTCGTCTCAGGCCCAGACTGTGGCAGTGGCTGCTGGGGGTCTGCCTGTCTCTGTCTCTTTGCCCTCAGTCCATCGTCCACTCAAAGTGATTTTCCCAAAACAAAAGTCTGATCAAATCACTCCCCTCCTCAGTAAACTTCAGTGGCTTCTGCAGGAGCAGACACACAGTGGTCTGCTTTGCCTTCGGAGCCCCCTCTACCTTTCCCCAGCCCTTGGGCTCCTGCATCCTCTCTGACCATCCCCTGCCTGCATGCCAGCCCCTCCTAACACCTTCTCTTTGCTGCTTCTCTCCCACTTATCCCAAATAGAGCTTGTTTGTGGTCTACCCATTAGACGGCAAGCTGTTTGAAGGCAGGCATGGGGTTTGTTGTTTGTGGTTGCCAGCTCCTCTCGTTGTTCCTGACGCTGGGACGGGGCGGTGTAGCACCCTAGCTTACCCAGGGTGGCTGCTAGCGTGATCTGCTTTTCTAAAGGAAAGCAACTCAAAAAGGGGTAAAAATCTTAGTTTAATCAAACGTATATCATTTACCTAGTTCAGGGGAAAAAGTCAGCACCCTGAACTTCAGAGAATGCAAGCAGACGTTACAAGCAGGCAAAAATACAGACAGAGAAAATAATACAATTCCGCAGACAGGGCTTCCAGCCATCTGACCATCATATCCATACCTAGTTAGTCACCAGAGGGAGAAGCACCAACATCTGGGTTTTCAAAGCCAGGGTCTCATCTGGGCGTATCACACAACTCTTTCCAAAGTGATCCCCAAAGCAAAACCTCACCTCAGAGATGTATACCCTTCTCCAGGGTTAGAGAACATCACACAACCCTCTTGACCCACTGCCCAATCACAAAGTAACAAGGCGTGGGCCTTCCTGAAGAACAAGCCTCCTGCCACAGGCTCCATGTGGCCACATTCAGCCTATTAGGGGGCAGAGTATACTTGGAAATCAGGGAAGGTTCTCAGAGCCACTTAAGGCTATCTAGGGGCGTAGGGGCAGGGAAGATCTTCAGATTCCCATTATCATTACGTTTGGCTCCAAGATCTTTCATGCCCATTACACAGGCAACTTACATCTGAATTAGCATTAATATCTCTTAAGGACAACATAATCCCCACAAAATAGAGACATCACATTTGCAGGCTACATAACAGTGACTCATTACCAGAGTGGCCACAGGGCCTTAAACAAACACCAAGTACCCAGCATTATAATCCCCTCAGTCCAAAACAGAAATGTCCAAATAAAGTTCTCATGGGGCTGGAGTGGGTATCTTTCCCCCCACACTGCCCTTGCAGGCTTCCTCCTGGCACTCTCAGGTGCTGGCTCTGTGGAGACAAGCCCCAGTCTTAACACTGCTCCAGCCCCTGCTTCCAAGTCCTGAGGGGTGACTGGGCAACAAAACCAACAAGGTGGGGTCCTTGGGGGTCCGTGGCACTTCACCCCACCCACCATAGACAGAACTCCATCCTCCCCCGGGTCCCAAACTGTGGGATGCAGCAAGAAAACACATTCAGCACTCCTGCCTTCTTGCACAGTCCTCATCTGGTCCTGTGGCTGAATTCTGAACTCCTGGGCTCCTCCCTCCTCCCGCAGGAGGCAGCCGCTCCGGCTTCTGCTCCAGTCCTGATGCAGGCAGTTCACCATTCCTGTTCTTACCTCAGCAGAGCCGACATGCAGGCAATTCTGCGTTCCTGTTCCATGGCTCCACTGAGGCACAGCTACCACAGCTGGGAAACAAACAATTATCCCAGCCCCCGGACTTTCCTTTTAGTCTGCACAGTTTGATTGCCCTTTGGGTACAACTCCTAGTTGTTCTCCAGAATCAGTTCACAACTCCACCAACAATGCATCAGTGTTCCAGTTTCCCCCCGTCTTCTCCAGCACTCGTTTTTGAAGGCCATTTGTTTGCTTTTTTGTGATCCTCATCTGTCCCTTGCTTGCTGACAACTAACTGGTTGTGAAAGCGATTTCTTCTAGTTTGTCTGTAGTGTTTTTATGATGTTGCTCTCTAAATTTGGATTGATCATCTCATCCTGGCTTATTATGTTGTAGTAATAATACCTCCCATTTTCATAGTGCTTTCAGGTTTTCAGTGTTTAACAAATATCTCGCTTGACCCTCACAACAAACCTGCTGGCTAAGTGCTGTTAGTGTCTTCATTTTACATATAAGGAAACCAAGACAGACAGTGGTTAAGTGACTCGTCCAAAGTCACATAGCTGGGAAGCGTCTGAGGCCAGATTCAAGCCCACAGTGTCACCTAGCAGCCTTTAGCTTATATGGTATCATAAGCTGGTTTAAACCAATTTTCTACCAAACTGTCTCTCAGTTTTCCTAACAGTTCTTTTAGTTTAAAGAGTCCTTTCACCAAGTGCTTACTAAGAACTTGTATGCCAAGCCCTGTGCTAAGGCCTGGGGACACAAAGAAAGGTAAGAACAGCCCTGCTCTCAGGGAGCTCAGTCCAGTAAGAAAGACTACTTGCATATAACCATGAACATTCAAGCTCCACGGAGAGGAGACGGGCTGTGATCTGAGTAGGAGGCACTTTTAGTTCAGGGTAACTAATAAAGTGCTTGTGAGGAAGGTATGGGGCAGCGGTGAGGAGGGAGAGCTTTCCAGGCATGGCAGATGGCCAGTACCAGAGTCTGTGGAGTGTATGGGTCAGTGTGACTGCACATGGAGAGAAACGTGTGAAAAACTGGGGAGATTGGAAAGGCCTGGTTGCAAAGAGCTTTAAATGCCAAGTAGAGTTTTATCATTGATCCTAGAGTTTATGGTGTGGAGATAACATGGTCAGACCTTCACTTTAGGAAAATCACTCGGATGGGGGCTGTTTGGCCCCCATTTGTTCTCAGAGATGGCCAAAATGACACCTCTGTGTTGGGGTCAAGGTACAGTGTGTCTAGCTGTGGCTGATGAGACCAATTCAAGCTCAGAAGGCTCTACCACAGGTCAGGTGTAAATAGTCCTCATTTGTGCATCTCATGTTTCTTTGGAGCTGCTGTAATTCTGCTTTGCTCACAAAGCACAACACCTTCTCTGAGGTGGGCACGCCATGCTGAGCAGTCCTATGCCAGTGTATCCCATGTTTCACAATTGATTCCAGAGTTCTTAAGAGAGACCTTGAGAGTGTCCTTGTATCACTTCTTCTGACCACCATGTGAATGCTTGCCTTGGGTGAGTACTCCATAAAACAGTCTTTTAGGCAAACATTCGTTTGGTATTTGAACAACGTGGCCAGTTCATTGGAGTTGTGATTTCTGAAGGAGAGTCTGAATGCTTGGCAGTTTAGTGTGAATAAGGACCTCAATGTCTGGTGCCTTATCCTGCCAAGTGATCTTCAGAATCTTCCTAAGAGAATTCAAATGGAAGCGATTCAGTTTCCTGCAGTGGCGCTGGTAGAATGTCCAGGTTTCCCAGGCACACAGCAATGAGGTCAGCACCATGGCTCTATCGACCTTCAGTCTGGTAGTCAGTCTAATACCTCTTCTCTCCCATACTTTCCTCTGGAGCCTCCCAAACACTGAGCTAACAATGGCAACGTGTGTGTCAACCTCATTGTAAGTGTGCACATCCCTGGAAAGTACCCTGCCAAGGTAAGTGAACTTATCCACGTCATTCAAAACTTCATTTTCTGCAACCACTGGTTCCACATGTGGATGGTGCGGTGGTGGCTGATGGAGCACCTCTGTTTTCTTGGTGTTGATTGTGAGGCCAGAATGAGCACAAGCAGCAGAGAATGGACCCACACTTTGTTGCATCTCAGCTTCAGAGGCTGCATTGGGTGTACAGTCATATGCAGAGGACCATGCACCAACACTCCCTGCACTTTGGTCTTGGCTTGTAGCCGTTTCACGTTGAATTTCCCATCAGCGCGGTAGCTGACCTTGATGCCATTTTCATCCTTCTTGAAAGTGCCCAACAACATTGCTGACAGCCTCATGCTAAAAAGCCCGGGAGCAAGCAAACAGCCCTGCTTTACTGCATTGGTGACTGGGAAAACACAAGTGCCTTGTCCGTTATCCAGAATCAGTGTAAGTGTGCCATTGGGGACACTCACGTACAGTACTGATGAACTCCAGAAAACCAAACTTTGCCACGATCTTCCACAAGCCCTCATAGATCACTGGGTTTGGTACATAGGCCTCTGTTTCTGGCATTTCTCCTGGAGGTGTTGAACAGCAAACACCATGTTGACTGTACTTTGGCCCTTTCTGAAGCCACAGTGGCGAAGGATCAGCCTGTGAAGGAGAACTCTGGCAAAAATCTTGCCAATAAAGACACACTCCCCAGCCCCACAATTGTCACAGGACAACCTATTTCCCTTTCCTTTATAGATGTGGACAGTGTATGCACCCTTGAATTCCTGGGGGATAAGTCCCCCTTGCTATATAGCCCGGGAAATTTTAGTCAGCTTTTGTATGAACAGTAGTCCCCCTGCCCTGTAAATCTCAGCAGGAATGGAATCGGCATCAAACACTTTGCCAAAGCAGAGAAACCTGATAGTATTTAGACCCATTTTCTGTTGGAACATCAGCTAAGGAGGAATTGGCTTCAACCTGAGGTAAATGGTCAGTGGCCTCAGCATTGATTGGTATTGGATTGTAGAGAACACTATGGAAGTGTTAAGCCTATCTCTCCAGAGTTATGTCCTTATCACTAATCAATGTGGCTCCATTGGCACTGAGTAGTTGAGATGCCCTATCAGCCTCTGGCCCATAAATAGCCCTCAGGGCATCATAAAAGTGCTTTGGATTGTTAACTATCCAGGAAAAACTGAATTTCATCTGCCTTCTTACTGAGCCAAGAATCCTGCATCTCTCTGAGCTTCGCTTGTGCTTTTGATAGAATTAAATGCTAAAGATGAATGAACTATCCTGCTGGCAAACCCTGTGGAATCCTCGTTTTTCCTGTAGCAGCTTCTGAATTTCCCCATAATTTTCATCAAACCAGTCTTAATGTTTGTGAGTGTGCTGGCCCAGATGAGCCAATGCAGTGCTATGCACCGAATCTCTGAAAGCTGCCCACTCCTTTTCTGTTCCACTGTTGCCAACTGTGTGCTAGCTCAACTTTCCCTCCAAGTTAACAGCAGACTGTTCCTGCTCAGAGAAGAGCTCTAATCTGTTGACTTTAAGTTCTTTGGTCATCGTCTTGCCTTGGGGCCACTGCTTTTGTTGGTCACAAATGTTTAGTTTGGAGAGGAGATATCTGTATTCAGTCCGGCACTCTGTACCACATGTTGCCTTCATCACTCTCAGATCTTGCCTGTCTCTTCTCCTTACAATCACATAGTCTATTAGATGCCAATGTTTGCTGCAAGGGTGTATCCATGAAGTTTTACTGCATTTAGGTAAATGGAAGACAGTGTTGGTGATGAGGTGGTCATGAGATTCGCGAGTCGTTGGTCATAAGTGACCATTGCTGTTGCGGTTTCTGACTCTATTCCTCCCAAGAACCCTCTGTCATGTCTGATAGTCTATGCCTACTCTGGCATTAAAGGTCACCCAAAACATGGAGGGGGAAAAAAACCCCAACATGATTCAGTCTGCACTTAGAAACATCAGTTTTCTCTCTGGAGTAATTTCTTAGCATTTCTTTCCCTTTTTCTGATGTTTCTTGGGCCATTTTGTTTTCTAGTAAAATCTATTCATAGAATCTGTCATCGTGATGTTTATAGCCTCCATCATCTTGTGAATTTTGTTGGGCTTATTTCCCTCTCCATTTCTCCTCTGCTGCCCCTCCTCAACTTATCCAATCAAATGCAATATCCTGAGGGTTTTTGTTTCACCCACTACACCTTTTGTATGCATCCCATATTCTCTACTAACACAGTCACTGCCAAAATGCAGGCCCTGCTGCCTTCATACCTGGACTATTGCAGTAGCAACTGCTCAGTCTTCCTTCCTCAAGTCTCTCCCTACTCTCTCGCATCTGCCAAAGTAATTTTTCTAATGCATAGCTCTTAGTATGTTAGTTCCTTATTTAATAAACCTTAATGGCTTCTTATCTCAAGGATCAAATATAAGCTGTAGTTGATTTTTAAAATCCTTCGCTTACTCCAACCTGGTTTTTTTTCAACTTCATTTTGTTATTCTCTTTTCTACACTTTCTGGTTCAACCAAGCTGGCCCCTTGCTGGTTTTTTAAAAATCTTATTTAATATTTTATTTCATCTTTTTTTTTTTACCAATTACATGTAAAAACAGTTTTAACATTCTTTTTTTTTCTTTCAAAATTTGAGTTTACAATTTGTTCCCTCCCTCCCTCATTGAGAAGGCAAGCAATTTGACATAGGTTATCTATGTCCATGTATAATCATGGAAAACACATATCCATGTAAGTCATTACATGAAAGAAAACACAGACCCAAAAAACCCCAAGAAAAATAAAGAAAAAGTGTCTTTGATCTTCATTCAGGCTTCAACAGTTCTTTCTCTGGAGATGGACAGCACCTTTCATTATGGATCCTACAGAATTGTAGAGCATTGTATGGCTGAGAATAACAGTTATTCATAGTAGATCATCCTACAATGTTGCAGTTATGGTGTACAATGTTCTCCTGGTTCTATTCATTTCACTTTACATCAGTTCATGTAAGTCTTTATATCTTTTTTTGAGAGCATCCCTGCTCATCATTTCTTAAAGCGCAATAGAATTGAATCATAATCATATACAACAACTTATTTTGCTGTTCCCCAGTTGATGAACATCCCTTCAATTTCCAATTCTTTGCCTCCACTAGAAGAGCTGCTAAAAATAGTTTTGTACACATAGGTCCTTTTCCTTTTTGTTTTTTATATCTTTGGGATACTCACCTAGTAGTGGTATTATTTTGTCAAAATATTCATCATTTTATAGCCCTTTGAATATGGTTCCATTCTCCAATTTTGAATCGGTATACAACTTTACCAATAGTACATTAGTATTTTAATTTTCCCACATTCCCACCAACTTTTATGATTTTCCTTTTCTGTCATAATAGCCAATCTGACAGGTGTGGGATAGTAGCTCAGATTTGTTTTTGCCTTTCTCTCATCAGTAGTGATTTAGAGCATTTTTTTCACATGACTGTAAATAGCATTGATTATTTTGTCTGAAAACTGACTGTTAATGTCTTTTGACCATTTATCAATTGAAGAATGGCTCTTATTTCTATAAATTTGACTGAGTTTTCTGTATGTTCGAGAAATGAAGTCTTTATTGGGGAAACTCACTGTAAAAATTTTTTTTCACGGTGCTGCTGACCAAATATGTATTTCCCTCCATCCTATTTTCCCCATTTATCCTAATCTCTCTCTCCTTTTGCACTTTTGATAGAATTAAATGCTAGAGATGGATGAACTATCCTGTTGGTAAACCCTGTGGAGTTCTTGTTTTTCCTGTCCTGTTCCCTGTCCATTCTCAGAACTGTTTTACTTCTGACTTTTACCTCTCCTAAACTGTCCTCCCTTCTATTAGCTCCTTCTCTCCACTTCTCTTATCCCCTCCCCTTCCTACTTTGTAGTATAACAAGACAGATTTCTGTACTCAACTGAGTGTGTATAGTATTCTCTCTTTGAGCCAGTTCTGATGAAAGTGAGGTTAATGTGCTCTCCTCCCCACTTCCCGTATTTCCCCCTCCACTGTAAAATCTCTTTCAGGACTCTTTTCCGTCAGATAATTTATCCTGTTCCACCTCTCTCTTTCCCCCTCTTCCAGTGCATTCTTCTTTCTCATCCCTTAATTTTATTTTTTTTTTTTAGGTAATACCATCACATCCAACCTACACCTTTGGTTTCTGTCTATGTATACTCCTTCTAACTGCTCTAATAATGAGAAAGTTGTTAGGAGTTATAAATATCAGTTTTCCATGTAAGAATACATACAGTTTAACCTTGTCAAATCCCTTATGATTAATCTTTTCTGTTTACCTTTTTATGCTTCTTTTGTATCTTGTATTTGAGAGTCAGATTTTTGATTCAGCTCTGTTCTTTTCATCAGGAATGCTTGAAAGTTCTCTATTTTATTAAACATCTATTTTTTTTACCCTGAAGGATTATGATCAGTTTTGCTGGACGGCTGATTCTTGGTGATAATCCTAACTCTTTTGCATTCTAGAATATTATATTCCAAGCCCTCTGATCCTTTAATGTAGAAGCTGCTAAATCTTGTCTTATCCTGACTGGCTCCATGATATTTGAATTGTTTCTTTTTGGCCGCTTGCAGTATTTTCTCCTTGATTTGGGAGTTCTGGAATTTGACTACAATATTCCTGGGAGTTTTCATTTTGGGATCACTTTCAGGAGGTGATCAGTGATTCTTTCAATGTCTTGTTTTAGCTTCTGGTTCTAGACTATCAGAACAGTTTTCCTTGATAATTTCTTGAAAGATGATGTCTAAGCTTTTTTTTTTTATCTTGACTTTTAGGTAGTGCAGTCAATAATTCTTAAATTATCTCTCCTGATCCAGTTTCCATGTCAGTTGTTTTTCCAGTGAGATATTTTACATTTTCTTCTGTTTCTTTCATTCTGTAAGTTTTTGACTCTTTCAAGGTACAATCTAGGAAAAAGTGTGTTTCTAACTCTCCTGTAATGTGCACTGGTTTGTGAGTGACCCCCAAGTACTCTTCTCAACCCTGGAACAGTGACTAGGGTCCCTGCTTCCCTGCAGCCACAAGCTCTGCTATGCTAGTACTCCTTCTTGCCCAGGAACTGAGACCCAAATCCAAGTATACTCAGTTCAACACAGTCCTATCCCTGTTGCCAGTAAAGGGACCCCTGTAGATCTTCTGACCCATTGTCAGAGCCCCTTACCATCTGTGGGTTGAGACTTCTGGAGACTGCCACTGCTGCCCCTGATCCAGTCTCCCTGAGGTCTGCTCTGTGCTGGCACACCCATGTTGGGTGGCACTCTTCTCTCACCCTGGTGCATCAGACCTTTTCTGCTGACTTTGGACTGGACAGTTGTTTCAGCGCATGCTTTTGTGGGTTTTGCCACTCTAGAATTTGTTTTAAGTTGTTATTCAAAGGTAGTTGGAGGAGTTTGGGAGTGAGCTCAATGAGTCTCTGCCTTCACTCCACCATCTTGGCTTCACTTTGGCCCCTTGCTGTTTTTAACATGTGGCACTCCGTCTCCTATGTCCATGCATGTGTAGTCTGTCCCCTCTGCCTAGAATGCTCCTCCTCCTCTCTGCTTCTTAGAATCCCTTCTTTTCTTCAAAACTCTGGCCAATGGACATCTCCTACATGAAGCCTTCCCTGATCTTTCCCCTCCTCCCAATGTGGTGCCTCCTCCACTCAAACAAAGTTTCCCTCATGCCTGTTTCATCTGTTCCTCTGTCCCTGGTGTCTCCTTCAGTAGAATGTCAGCTCCTTGAGGACAATTTCATTTCTCTTGGTAGCACAGGACCTGGCACGTAGTGCGAAGCCAAGCACTAGCAGCTTTCCAGAGGACTGCTGCTGTGAACAGCTCTCACAGTATAGTGAACTCTCTATTTATTCAGTAACAAAGTAAGACAAAACATTCACAGAAAATCAAAATACAGCATTCACAATGTTATGGCATAACCACTTATCACTAAAATGGCCATGTAGTTTTCACCAAAATGGTCACATAGTTTTAAACAAAGTATATTCATTTAGTAACTCAATCATTTTTAAGGAGGCAAGCCTCCTTAATTGACACAAGGTACAGAGGTCAAAATTTTTCCACCCCTAGGTCACATTGCCTTAATCTCTTCAGTCAAAAAGTCTTCTTCTTAATTGGAGATTAGTTTCCAATCATCCTTAATTAGTAAGTCTTTGACTCAATCATCTAAATGTAAAGGTCAAAGTCCTCCAGCCCTAGTAAATCATGATCTTCTCAGTTTGCATTTAATACCCAAGCAGAGGTCTTTTCATCTTAACTTGAGGCTGGCTCTCTGCTTCCATGGTTCCTCTTCCATGGTCCCAGCTCTTGCCAGCTGTGTGTTGTCTAGCTCCTCATGCAGTTCCTGTTCCATACTGAAGCTCCCAGTGTCTAGTCCACCTCAAGTCCTTCACAGTTTCTGTTCCTGGAAAGACAAAGCCTAACAAAGCCACAATAACATTCATGCATATTGCCAGCATCCTCATCAATTCACTGTCTGCCTGTGAAATCAACATAGACCCAACAACAAGGTCTGAGGAATCAGCACAAATCATTAGCATAGTCCCTGGGCCTCTGAAAACATCAGCAAGACCCTCCTCCAGGATTTCTGTAAATATACAACAAGAAAATCCTCTTTCAGGGCTTCTGAATGAGCAGCAAGATCCCAGGGCTTCTGTAACAACAGCACCATCCTCTATTGGCAGATGAATATGACAAAGTACATCAAAACAGATAAAGTACCAACATCACAGCCATGCCTCCTCCTAGTTCTCTTCTCATTTCTCAGTTCTTCTCAGTTCTCACTTCAGTTCTCAGTTCTCTTCTCTCTCTCCAGCAGTAGCAGCCCAGCCTCCAGATGCTCGCTTCCAGAAGTTCTGGCCTCTCTCAGCTTGGGCTTTTCCTTATATACATATTAGTTTCTCCCTGTTCTGCCCCTTCCTATTACATCAACAATTCCATCCTACTGTGGGATCCACAAGTTCTGGGTCTTAATATTTGACACAATCATGACCTTGAAACTACATGCTAAGTACTTGTTAGCCTGCCAATACAAGGGGATCTTCAAATTCCATTACTATTACACATAGCAAGTGTTGAGTGAATACTTGTTGATGGACTGGTTTTGTCTCATGCCTCTTTTTTGTGGTGGTTGCTAAGGGGGAGAGAGTAGGTTGTTTTCTTTCTTTGAAGCCTTTGGCTGTTTTTTTTTCCATTTATATTTTAACTTGAGAAAATTCTAGCTTAGCTTCTGTTCTGAATTCGTTATTCTAGTACATTTCTTGCATTTTTCCTTTATTTCTTTTAATTAATATTTTTTTCATTGTTTCTTGGCTTTTCTTAGATTGGCTTATAGTTTAGTGATTCTTAAAAGTGTTCTGTTGAATATTTCCAGACTTTCTTCCTCTCAGAGGGCAGTGTCCTCTGGTTTTCTGAGGGCGATGTTGAGGAATTGAGCTCTGCTAGTACTCCTCACTGCTGCCTTCTTGGAAGACCTGATACTGTCTTAGAGCCCGGCAGATGGCTGTCCAAGAGACCTCCCAAGCATGCCCACAGGGCTTGGGCTCTGACTTACCCCAGGACTGCAGGCCACAGTCTCAAACAGCTGATGGGCCTCTCCACATTCTTAAGAAGAATGACATTTGCCTGGAAATCATGAGAGAAGTGCTCCAAGGAGGAAATGAGAAGATTAGAGAAGGCTGTTCTCACTTCTGTGAGGAAGGTGGAGGGTTAGAGAACAGATGGAAGTCCTGGTCATTACCTTGATACCTTCATAATTGGAACGATGCACTGGAAAGCTCAAGGAAAATGAGTACCTCATGTTCTGAGGCCTGCTGGTCTATGCATGCAGCTGCCCCAAGAGGAGTAGCCCTGGGAGGGGTGGTGACCCACTGCTGAGAGGGACCTCAGCATCCCTCATGGACCTGGCATCAAGTAGCCCTCTTTTCTTTTCACGTCCCATGTTGAGGACACAGTCTAGGCTGAGGCCATCGGGCCTCATAGTCATCTGGTCTGACAACTTCTTCTTGCTTCCAGTGGCTTTCATGTGGAACCTGTGATGCCACCAGCAGCAAAACGGGTGGCCTCAGAGGTCAGTTGACAGAAGAAGGATGTTTTTTGACAAAAGCAAATAAGTTCCTAATGCAAAGAGGCAGATTTGATGTCAGTAGATAGTGTTGGAATCTGTGACTAGAATGGGGCCCTATCTGGGGATATGAGCAAGACCTCTGACCTCCCACTGCAGAGATGGTGCTGACCCGCCTGGATCCACATCCTGATGGGAATCACTTTGTTCAAAAGGAACACAATAGATAGAAATCTACTTGATGTAATTCAAGCAAAAGCTGCCTGGTACCTGCTTAATATACACTGAGCTATTTAACAAATACTGAGAGTGCCGGATGGAAAATCAAAGTGACTGCTGACCAAGTTTTCTGCCCTGTCCCCCTACTGAGGCTATGCCTGAGAGAAGCTCAGCACTTCTTGGGACCACACAGCTCCCTCTTCCCTGGGCCACTTCCTGCCCTGCTGCTGTAAACATTTACTCCCTTTCCCTTCCCACCTCTTGGCTTTGATAACGGGAATAAAATTAATGCTACCATTACAAATGCTTGTTGACTGATTAATTGACCATTGCTGCTACAGAGGTCCTGTCAGTGGACTGCCCTTTGGCTCCACTCAACCATCTTTAGAGGAAGCTAGGTGTCACAGCCATGGACCTGGAATTAGGAACACCTGAGTTCAAATCCAGCCTCAGACACGTGCTAGCTTCTTTGACCCTGGGCAAGTCACAATCTCTCTCTGCCTCAGTTTCCTTGGGAATAATAACACCTTTCTTCCAGAATTGTGAGGTTCAAGTG
The DNA here is from genome assembly GCA_028627135.1 of Pseudochirops cupreus. Lineage (NCBI taxonomy): Eukaryota > Metazoa > Chordata > Mammalia > Diprotodontia > Pseudocheiridae > Pseudochirops > Pseudochirops cupreus. The sequence goes on along the minus strand of CM053580.1, from coordinate 591,933,483 downwards.
AGATATTTGTGAAGTGCTACGCGAATGTTAGGGCATTGTATAGATTCTAGTTCTTGTTGTGATTTCCCAGACCAGAATTCCCTCCTCTGACCATCAGTCTCCCTGTATGTGTATGTGGGGACTGCCATGTACATAACTCTGCGGAGAGCTGCAAGCGGGAGAGAGAGTGGGGAAAACTCATAACAGGCGGCCCCTGGGCTGTTCTTCAGATGAGAGTAAATATCTGCAGATGAAACCATGAGAAAGCAGATGCGGCAGCACCAGATCTAAAGTCATGGTATGAGGCAGTAATTGTCTAAACTGTGTGGTATTGTCTGAGAAATGGAAAGGTAGGTCAGTGGCACAGAGTAGACATATAGCACACCATAGTAAATTATTAGAGTAGGCGTGTGTATGACAAATGTAAAGATTTAGGCTTTTGGAATAAGAATTCATTATTTGGTAGAAAATTTGTTGGGAAAACTGGAAAGCAGTCTGGCATTGACCAGGTGTCTTACACCATTTACCAGTCAAAATGGATATGTGAGTGAGATATAAAAATATGTGACCTAGATAAAAAAAAATTAGGAGAACGTGGAACATGACTGTACTAATTCACATACGTAAACCTGAAGGGCTTGGTGATCGCTTTCCTCACAATGTTACTCATGTCAGGTTGGATTATTACTCGTTCTGCGCTTTAAAATTTGACAGGTTTATAATGATGATTGGATGACTGCTGTCATTTATGTAGCACCTTTCCAAGTATCTCCCTTTATTCTCACAGCCATCCTGGGAGGCAGATGCTATCATTATAACCATTTTACAGATGAGAAAACTGAGGCAAACAGAGTCTTAGTGACTTATTTAGAGTCACACAGCTAATAAGTGACTGAGACTGGATTTGAACTCAGGTCTTCCTGACTACAGGTCCAGAACTCTATCCACTGAACTTCCTAGCTATCTCAGTTTTTCTTGGTGAAGGAGAAAACTACATGTACAACTTTGGGATTATGGGAATTTATATTTTTTATTTCTTTCAGATCAGGAGACAAGCAGTGAAACCCAGGAGACAAGTACAAAACTAGGTCTCTCTATAGAAGAATCATCCCAAGAAAGACTTAAAAATGATAGTTCCCATACATCCAACTTGAGAGAAACTTGGAAGGGCAATGTTATCTTAGAGGGACAGCAGGACAATGAGAAGAAATATCCTGGACAATTAAAAATCACCCAAAGGAAAACTCTCAGTAAAGTGAGAGGCGAAGAATATGGTAAATGTGGAAGAAGCTTCAGTTTAGATCCAGTTCTTTTACCACAACAGAGAGTATCCATAGGAAAGACTTTTTATAAACATGATGGGTACAGAAAGAGCTTTAGGATGTATTCAGACTTAAGAAAATGTAAAAGACTTTACTCAAAGAAGATTTTTTCTAAGTATAATGAATGTGAGAAACCCTTCAGTTATAGTTCAGACTTGATTGAATATCAAAAAATCCGTGCTACAGAGAAACCTTATGAATGTAATGAATGTGGGGAGGCCTTCTGCCAAAGCACACAACTTAGAATACATCAGAGAATTCATACTGGAGAGAAGCCTTATGAATGTAATGAATGTGGAAAGGCTTTCAGCCAGAGTTCACAGCTCATTCAACATCAGAGAGTTCATACTGGAGAGAAACCTTATGAATGTAATGATTGTGAGAAGGCCTTCCGCTGGAACTCACAGCTTATTCAACATCAGAGAATTCATACTGGAGAGAAACCTTATAAATGCAATGAATGTGGGAAGGCCTTCTGCCAGAACACAGTACTTACTCAGCATCAGAGAATTCATAGTGGAGAGAAAGCTTATGAATGTAATGAATGTGGGAAGTCCTTCCATTGGAGCACACAACTTACTGTACATAAGAGAATTCATACTGGAGAGAAACCTTATAAATGTAATGAATGTGGGAAGGCCTTCCGACGAAGCTCACAACTCACTGAACATCAAAGAATTCATACTGGTGAGAAACCTTATGAATGTAATGAATGTGGGAAAACCTTTCGCCAGAGCTCACAGTTGAACCGACATCAAACAATTCATACTGGAGATAAGCCTTATGTATGTAATGAGTGTGGAAAGGCCTTCCACCAGAGTGCAGGGCTTACTCAACATCAGACAATTCATACTGGAGAGAAGCCTTATGAATGCAATGACTGTGGGAAAGCCTTTAGCCTGAGCACACGACTTACAGTACATCAGAGAATTCATACTGGTGAGAAACCATATAAATGTAATGAATGTGGGAAAACCTTTCGCCAGAGTGCAGGACTTACTCAGCATCAGACAATTCATACTGGAGAAAGAGCTTATGAATGTAATGAGTGTGGGAAATCCTTCCGACAGAACTCACAGCTTACTCGACATCAGGTAATCCATACTGGAGAGAAACCTTATGAATGTAATGAATGTGGAAAGACCTTCTGTCAAAGTTCACAGCTTACTCAGCATCAAATAATTCATACTGAAGAGAAACCCTATGAATGTAATGAATGTGGGAAGACCTTCCGTCAAAGTTCACAGCTTACTCGACATCAAATAATACATACAGGAGAGAAGCCTTATGAATGTAGTGAATGTGGGAAAGCCTTTCGACGCAGCACAGAACTTATGCGACATCAAACAATTCATACTGGAGAAAAGCCTTATGAATGTAGTGAATGTGGGAAGGCATTCCGCCGAAGCACAGGACTGGCTGAACATCAGAGAATTCATACTGGAGAGAAACCATATGAATGTAACGATTGTGGAAAGGCCTTCCGCCTGAGCATCGGACTTACCGAACACCAGAGAAATCATACTGGAGAGAAACCATATGAATGCACTGAATGTGGGAAGGCCTTCACCCTGAGCACACAACTTAATAGACACCAGAGAATTCACACTGGAGAGAAACCTTATAAATGTAGTGAATGTGGGAAACCCTTTCGACAGAGAGCTCACCTTACTCAGCATCAAACAGTTCATACTGGGGAAAAACCTTATGAATGTAATGAATGTGGAAAGGCCTTTAGCAGAAGCACTGGGCTTACTGAGCATCTGAGGATTCATACTGGAGAGAAACCTTATCAATGCAATGACTGTGGAAAGGCCTTCCGATTGAGCACAGGACTGGCTGAACATCAGAGAATACATAGTGGAGAAAAGCCATACACATGTAATGAATGTGGGAAGGCCTTTAGCCTAAGCAAGCACCTTACTCAACATTACAGGATTCACACTGAAGAGAAGGCTTAAGAAGGCAAAACTTTAGGGATGTAACAAGTATGAAGAATTTCAGTGAGATTAGACACTTTATGGAAAAGTAGAGAATTCAAAGTAAAGGGAAACCTTATAAATTAACTAGATCCTTGTTCAATTTCCTCCAGTGGGTGCGTCAGATCCTTCCCCTCTCAGTCTCCAACTCTCTCTCCCAACCCCCCATACTTACAACAGGTGATTTATGCTCCTAGGTTACTGAGAATATTGTGGCAATCCTATTGGTATTTGCTTCTTTAATTCCATTTCTCAATAGATCATAGACTTGTCAACTGTTCTTTCTTCCTTCTTAGTGTCTTTATTAAAGGCAATTCCTTGGTCTGTGCCTTTGACTCATCACCTCCTGCTTACTCCAGGGTCATCTAGCAATCTTCTTTTCTCTGACATATATCTCAAACCCGTACGTTGGCTCTTTCCTAAATGACTGCAAAACACAGGCACTCCCTATTTACTGCGTCCCTAATTATGCTACTGTCTCACCTCTTTTCTCTCATTCATTGCCAAACTTATTTAAAAAGGTGTCAACGTGTCATAATAACAATGACTGACATTTATAGAGTGTTTAACATATTGCAAAGCAATTCTCCCATTGATATTGTGGGATCAGTGCAACATTATTCATGTTTTACAGGTGAGGCCATGGAAGCTTGGAAGGGTTCAGTGAATTGCCCATTGACACACAGCTGTTATGCCTCCAGTTCCTCATCATTTACTCTCTCAATGTGATGCAATCCAGTTTCTGGCCCAGCCCCTTTACTGAAGTAACTTTGACAAGTCACTGATGATCTGCTGCACAAATACAGTGGCCTTTTTGTTCAATCCAAATCCTCCTTTATCTATGTGGACTATTTGACAGTTGTCTGTCCTTTCCTTCTATATACTTCCTGCATCATTTTCTTTGGGATATCATTCTCTTGTATTACTACTATCAATAGTAATAATAGCACATATAAATTGTACTTTTAGGTTTGCCAAGCACTCATCCTACAAATCAGTGATGCAGATGTTATTGCTCCCATCTTACAGTTGGGGAAACTGTTGCACTGAGGAATTAAGCCTTTTCCCCATGATCAAACAGCTTGTGAGTGTCCTGACTCTTGAGTCAAGGGATTTTAGTGGACTTGCAAGCTCCATATAAGTCAACTATATGATAGCTGCTTAAACCACCCCCCCTCCAAAAAAAAAAAACAACAACAAACTAATGTAACTTCAGGCATTACTAAGAGTGGTGAAAGATTCAGAAATTCAGTCCCTTTTTCCTCTGCCATGGTCTGTCCACATCTGGAGTATTGTGTTTAATTCTGAGCACCACAGTTTAGGAAGGACATTGATAAATGGAATGTCCAGAAAAAAGTAACCAAGGTGATGAATGACCTTGAGTCGATATCTTATGAGAACAAGTTGAAGGAGTTGGAGACCTTTAGTTTGAAGAAGAATGTGACAGCTGTCTTCAAGCATTTGGAAGGTTGTCATGTAGAATAAGGATTCAGTTTATTTTGCTTGGTTCCAGAGGTCGCAACTAAAATGTAAGGAGTCAAATATAGGGAAGAACTTAAAATTAGAGTAATCCATAGGTAGAATGGATTGCTTTGGGAATTAGTGGCCTCCCCTTTATTGAAGATCTCCAAGCAGAGACTGGATGATGACCTTTCAAGTACGTGATAGAAGGGATTATTTTGGGGTATGGGTTGGACAGATATCCCTGAGGTTCCTTACAGTTCTGAAGATCTGTGATTATGCAAAGATATGCCCCTCTCTAGAGGTTTCTGGCAAAGGTTGGATTCCTCCTGTAGGATATGATGTTAACTTATAGTGTTTATATAGTGCCTACTGTGTGTCAGGAACTGTCCTAAGCATTTTACAAATTTTGTCTTATTTCATCATCACAACAAGCCTATGAGGGAGATGCTAGGCACTAGGTGAACACATGTCTGTTGAAAGAAAAGACCACCTATCATTATAAATGACCACCTGAAAAATGGTTCAATCTCAATCAGATCCTCAGATTAAAACAGTTATGGATATAAAATGCCATCTATCATGCAGCAAACTAGCAAGGTCATTTAAAGTGATAAATTCCAATAATGGTACAGCCAAAGTAAGAAGCACACAGCTATATTGCCTAGGAAGCTGGGGATTGGTGTTTTCTGGAAAGCTGTTTGGCATACATCCATACCTTTTTGACCCAGTGACTTGCCTATGAAGACCCATCGATCTTGGGGACATTTGTGATGGGGGAGTGGTGAGGTAGGAGGATATCTGCTACTATAAAATTATTCTTTGAAACACAATTCACAAGAATAAAATTCCTGGAAATAACCCATGTGTCCAAGGATTAGGGAATCAGCTGGGCAAACCAGTATGTGACTGTGACAGTGATGTTATGAAGAACCCATGGTGGGTGGGAAGCCTCTCATGAAGGGAAATTAGTGAAAAGGAACAATCTGAATAGCAATATATTCACTGCCAAACCTACGTAAATAAGAGCAATGTAATCCAGACAAACACGCAGAAGCAAAGAGGACATTTGTGGTGCTATTTGGTCAACATCAAGAGTTTTTTAAAAAAGTTTTATGTATGAACAATCATTCTTATATTGAGTGTTTTGTTGACGTTCACAGTGTAGAATAGCAATTGTTTTCCATTAAAAATGTTATGTTTATCAGTGTAATGCCAGGTTTTCAGAATGAGGTTAAAAGTTCTAAGGAAAGGACCCTAGATTGTTTTCACAGTGTCACCATCAGCTCCCCTGTTGATATCAGTTCAATTTCATGAAATTATTAATTACCTCCTATCTGGAAGGCATTATTCTAATCTCAGGATTTAGTGCAATTCTTGGTGACTTTCAGGCTACCAGGGAATGCTAAGCGTGTATGCTATATTGCTTGCCTGGTCCCTGGGCATGATGATTCATCACATCGGCTTTGTTCCTAGCACCTTCAGTGAGATTCGCTCAGGGCTTTCCCCATCCCCTCTTCTATTACCACAGGCTCAAGCCCTAGAGATGGACCCAGGGAGGAGCTGGGAACAGTCAGTAGGTTGTTAGTGTGGAGAAGAAAAAGAAAGATGTGGGGAAGCCCAACAAGAGATAGGGGGTTTTCTTTAGGAAATGACCATCTTGGGGTTGTCTCCTTCCCTACTGCTTCTAGACATATTCAAAAAGTTTTTATTTGATCCTTCCATCCCTTTTAAGTATCACTAACTATCTCCCTCATCTTCTCTGCCCTTTGTGGTAGAATTCCTCATTCTAGAAGAGGTGCCTCCACTTTCTATCTTCCAGCTTCATCATTCCACTGAAACTACTCTGCAAATCTATCCATCTTCTCTTAGTTGCCAGATCCAACAGGCTTTTGTCAATCTTCATTCTCCTTGACCTCTCTGCAGCCTTTGGCAAAATCCATCATTCCTTGATATTCTTTTCTCTCTAGATTTTCTCTCTCCAAGTTCTTCTTCTACCTACTTGATTGCTCCTCAGTCTCCTTTGCTTGATACTCTTCCAGATCATCATAGGTGTCCCACTGGTTCCTGTTGTAGTTTCTCTTTTTGCAATCTACTTCACTTGGTGGTCTCATAACCTCCATGGATTTAATTACCAGCTGTATGCTGATGATTCTCCCTATCCTACTCCAACTTCTCTGCCAGTCTCCAATCTAACATCTCCAACTGCCTTTCAGACATCCAAAACTGGATGGTCAGTAGACAACTTAAAAATCAACATGTCCAAGGCAGAGCTCATTACATTCTCCCTCATCCCTATCACTTTGACAGAAAGTGAATGCAAACTAATAGGAAGCCATATATTTGAAGGAAATCCCTAACTCCTTACTATTCCTCTGTCAAATTCCTAGCCATCTTCCATTCTTGTTTCCCATATTTGCAACTGCTGATTTTTGCCAATTTGTTCTCAGTAAATTAAGGATCTCTAACAAGGCCCAATTATATCACTAGTTTTCAGATTCATTAACCACTTTTTTCTTCTTCCTTCCATTCACAGAAAAAAGATACCTGCTCCTTGCTAAAGCAAATTCTCTTTCTTGCTCCTTTGATCCCATCCCCATCTGCATATTCTTGCTCCAGCAACCCTTTCTCATACATCCCTTTTCTATCCCTCCCATTGGCTCTTTCTTACTTACCTATATACATACTCAGGTCCCCCCCAATATTAAGAGGAAAAAGACCACTCCTGGCCTTCCATCCAGTACTGTCCCTTCTCTATTTCATTGAAAAAAATTTGAAAAGTCATGTCTTTCTACTTTTTGAATATCCCAACAACTCTACAAAATTAGCTCTCTCAAAAGTCTAATTTTAAGACTTTGAGCACATAGCTGAATGTAATATTATCTAAACTCAGTCTCCTCCACCACATGCCAGAACTAAAGAACAACCAGCTATAACACTGTGTAGAGGGAAATAATTAGCATAAGTAGCAGAAAGACCAATAATAAAAATGACTTAATAATCCCAGAGACTACAGTACAGGAAGTAACTGCTGTACATTAAAATAGAATAATTTGAAGACTGTAAAGGAGGAGGAAAGTAGTACAGCAACTAGTACAAAGTTGGAAACTCAAAATCTGGAAGCAAGGGAAAGAACCTCTGAAATAGTTTTAGCAAGGCAGTTTTCTAAAAAATTGAAAGAGGTAATGAGGGTGGGAATTAATGCAGAAATCTCAAAGACTTCCAAAAAGACATAAAGGAATAAGCAACTTAGAGCATCTGGAGAATTTCTCTAGAACTGTTGATTGAAAAAAAGAACCACAGATCTGGAAAATGCAACAATAGAATTCCAGAACAAGATGGATCTTGTAAGCATAACTGACTTTCTCTGGAAGAAGACAAAATGCCCAAAGATATTCTGAGAATTATAAGTCTTTCATAAAATCATAATAAAATAAAATTCCAAAAATTTGTCCTTCAGTAAATCAAAGATGAAAACTGCCCTAAACCCCCCAAAATAGAAGGCAAGACACAGATCGGTAGAATCCATAGGTTTCCAAAAGAGAAATCTGAAGTTTAGCTCCCCCAGAAATGTGCACATCAAGCTTCAGAACCTCAACATTAAACAAAAATTATAGAAATCATCCAGGAGAAGCATTTTAATTTTCCAAAGAAAAGCAACTAAGTTGCGCAAAACCATTCCCTGTTCACAAGAAACGAAAAAGAAAGATTGAAGTTGATAATCTGAAAAGCAAAGCAGATTAGTTTGAATCCCAAAATAACATCATGGAGAGTTGAGTTTGACCATCAGTGAACAAATACCTACTTTAAGCAAAAAAAGGGAATCACAATTTCTTTCTGAAGAAACCAGGAGTGGGCAAGACATTTGACATGCACACTCATCAGAGAAATTTAAAGAGAGTAAATCCATGACAGGTGGATAGATGAATAATATATTTATATACATACATATATATATATATATATATATATATATATATATATATTTTCATTATTCTATATTCTCTATATATTATATATTCTCTATATAGAATGAATAGTACATATATGTATGTATGTATGTATGTGTGTATATATATGTATATATATATGTGTATATATATATATATATATATATATATGGAATAGCATAATGAATAGAAGGCTACCCTAGGCTTTTCAAACCTTCAGTTCAAGTCTTGCTTCTGATGATACATTTTCTGTATGGACATGGAAAAGTCACTTGATCTAACACTAAGGCTTTTGTTAAACTACTGATTTGTATCTTTGGAGGGAGTTCTGTACAAGTGATGAAAACAGTAACAAAAATTGCATATAAGAAGACATCAAAGAAATAAAATCTTACATATAACTAGAAAAGACAATTTTTAAAAATTACACTATTGCTGGCCTTTTTTCTTGACTAGTTCGTTGTGGGGCTACTACAAATCCACCTCATCATTTCTTGTGATGCTGACATCCAAATTTCTGCTTATAGAAGTAAGTGTAAGGGATGGATTGGCCCCTTTATAGGAGTGGATATTTATTAGTTTCTTGTAACTGATTCAAGCCATACCTCGTTTTGAGAGATTCACTTCTTAAGTAGGAAAAAGCACATGTATTTAGTATATAATAAACTAAATATAAATGAAACAGAAATAAACAGAAGTATCAGAAACGTTTGCGCGTTAAGAGCTTCCTTTGAAGACCTTCCTAACCACTTGTAGCCTCGTAGCTGGCGCATAAACAATTTAATAAGTATTTTTCTTCTGTTGTCACTTGCTAGAAGCCTTATCATCTCTGAGCTGTCCCCTTCCCACTCCCTCTAATGGTCATGGGAATTTGAAGATCTTCCCTGCCCCTTAATAGGCTGAACGTAATCACATGGAGTCTGTGGTGGAAGGAGTTTGCTGAATTGGTGGAGCAGGAAATGAGTCAGAGCAGTTAGAAAGGAGGGAGGAGAGGACACAGTCAAGGAGAAGACAGCTAGGATTGTGAGTGTTTGTGGGAAGGTCCAAGCAAGGGGAAGGCTTTGTGATGAACGTGTTGCTTCCAGTGGTGATAAGGTGTATGAACTTCTTTGTTGCTATGATGGATTTGGTTTTCTAGTGTTAGGATTCAACTTTCTGGTGTCTGAATAAATGTTTTTGCTTCTGTCTTCTATATGGAGGGTCTGTTATATTTTATGATTCAGAATTATGCCAACATATTCATAGTCGCCACTGGTACTGTGAATATTGCTTTGGTGATACACTCTCCTACTTCCCCCATGTACACATAAATATGATGGTAACTTTATTTCTCCCTCCCCCTTCTCCCATGTACACATAAAAATGATAGTTTTTTTCTATACTCAGTCTCAGGGTAATTATTAACATCAGCTCTCTGCGGGTATGCTGCCCAACCTAAGATAATGATTATGCCTTGAGGTGTGTCTCATCTTTAACAGAATTATGAAAAATTGCCCAAGATACACCTTCCATTCAGATAATAGCCATATATAGCTAAGACTGCTGAGTATGTCGAGTTGCCTTGAAGACCAGTCATTTTAGAAAAGACTGGCCATAGGCTCAGGTCCATGTTTTCTGGTCAATGAGCAGTTCCCAATCTTTGAGGTCAAACAGAAAGTGAGAAATTGACTTCAGAAGATGGGAAATGAAGCCTTTTCTCCATAAGAAAGAATAAATCAGGCTCTTTCAGCACTGCCAAAGATGCATTGTTGCCAAAGCTCACTGAAAAATGATAGGAAAGTCAGAGCTGGAATTTCTAATTGACTCCAGGGGATTATTAAAAGCGGTTGCAGTTCAGCAGTCATCATCATTTTGGTACCCAGCAGCCTGTACTAAATTCTTCATTAAATCTCAGTGGAATATGTAAATTATTGTGTAGTATTGGTGTTTGCTTTGATTTCTTGTGTTTTGTTTTGTTTTTGTTTTTTGAGGGGAGAAGGCAATTGGGGTTAAGTGACTTGCCCAAGGTCACACAACTAGTTAAGTGTCAAGTGTCTGAGGTCAGATTTGAACTCAGGTTCTCCTAACTTCAGGATCAGTGCTCTATTCACTGTGCCACCTAACTGCCCTCCTTTCATTTCTTTAGTGGCATGACAGTAATACCATATAACTCGCCCATTTAGAGAGCTCTTGCTGCTGAATGTTGGGAAATGAGCAGAAGAGACTCATCACCTCAGTTCTTTGAAATGGAAGCCTGAGTCATCCCACAACATCTTGTTTCAAGTTTACTGAGAGAATAAAGGAAGCATTTAGGAGTGAATTTAGAAAAAGAGGTCAAGCAAAATGGAAGGATAGAGGAGTGAAAACCGGATAGTCCTCCAACTAGAATTCATACTCCATCATTTGTCATTTTTTAAAATTTGAAGTATTAACTCACACAGTAAGCTTCATAACTTTGTACATTTTTAACATGCTTATAATATGTCCTCTTTTTGCTGCCATCACTTGTTTGACACTTTGGCACTGAGTCCACAAGATGTTGACATATTCATTAGGAAACCACACTTGTATCATGTTGAATACTAAGTGTACTTTTGATAACTGGAATGCCAAATGAAATGAGTAGTTTCTTAGCCATGGTAAAAACAGAAAAAGAGGCCTGTTCCTTATGCTGCAGGTTGCCCCTTTGGGAATACAAGAAATCCAACCTTTGGCTTTCCAAGCTATCCTGCTTATCTGTGCCTGCTTCTTGCCTTAAGATTCTCTGCATTAGGGAAAGATATTTCCATAACTTGTTTTCTAATTTTTGCTGCCCTAGTCCCCCACCCACTCATCTTAAATTATGAGTGATGAGAGCATTGTCCACCAGTGGAAGAAGGAATCTCTAACAGAATCCCTTCCTAACCCTAAATTTGTGGGGGCTGGGCTAGGTCATCAAGATTTAATTAATTAAGATGGTGGGTTAGAGGCAACCAAGCTGAATTCTCTCAATATTCCCTTCCAAACAATTTTTAAATAATTCTTCAAATTGAATTTTGGAATGGACAAGCCAGCAAAAGGTCAGGGAGAGACATTTTTTCTGCTAAGAAAATGTAGATCAGGAGAAGCTTGTGACACTGAAGTGGAGACCTGTCTGGAGCCCACATATGTGGTGACAGCAATAGCAGCCATAGCAATAGCAGCAGCAGCTTTCCAGAGGATGGCTGCTGTGAACAGCTTTCAAGGTTCTGATTACATAGTATAGTGAACACTCTATTCAATAACAAATCAGAGCAAAACATTCACAGAAAATCAAGATACAGCATTCACAATATTACAAGTTATCACAGAAAGTCAAAATACAGCATTCATAATAACTTATCACTTAAATGGCCACATAGTTTTCACCACAGGGGTCACATAGTTTTAAACAAAGTACAGTCATTTAGTCAATCACTTAGTAACTCCATCATTCAATCATCCTTAAGGAGGCTTGCCTTAAGGGTTTCAAAATAAAAAAGTCAAAGTTCTCTACTCATTGGGCACACTAAGTTACAAATCAGTCACTATTCAGTCATCATTCACTATTCAATCATCAGAAAATACATGGGCTATCCACCCCTTAGTCACAAGTAAATCACAGACTTCTCAATCAGTACACAGTATCCAAGTAAAGTGTTCTTTCAGCTTGACTTGGGGTGAGCTCTCAGATTCCCTGGATCTCCTTCTATGGTCCCAGCTCCTACCTGGATTCACCAAATTGTCACCTGGATTCAAAGGCAGACAGCTCCCAGTTCCTTGTCCTGCTCTCCATGCAGTTCCTGTTCCATGCTGAAAGCTCACAATGTCCAGTCCACCTTAAATCCTTCCTGGGAAGTCAAGGCTTTTCAAAGCCACAAACAGACAAAATACCAGCATCACAGTCATGCTTCCTCAGTCTTCTACAGCTTCTACTGGTCCTCGGAAATCCTCAGCAGCTATGACTGGCCCTTGGACTCAGCAGCTCCTCAACAGCTTCTCAGCAGCTCCAGCTTGCCCTCAGAAGAAGCTCTGCCACCACAAGTTCCCAGGAAATTCTGACTTTCCCAGCTAGTGTTTTTCCTTATATACAGTATTACTCCTCCCTGTTCAGCCCCTTCCTGTCACATCAGCAACAGGGGTTCACACTTTCTGTTTCTTTAACAGAGGCTTAATTTGAAACTAGATGTTAAGTACCTGTCAGCTTAGCAATACAAAGGGATCTTCAAATTTCATTACTATTACAAGCTTCAGGAGCTCTCAGCCCAGTTAAAGGAAGACGGTCAGATGACTGGGCAGAAAATGTAGTCTTGAGCAAAACATACACAACTCATGTTCAAAAATATTTATAGCACTTTTTGAGGTGGCAAAGAATTGGACTATGAGAGGGGGCCAAACAATTGGGGAATTATTGAACAAGTAATGGTATATGCATGTGATGGAATATTGTCCTATGAGAAATGATGGGGATGGTTTCAGAAATCTGGGAAGACTTGTATGAATTGATGAAAAGTGAAGTGAGCAGAACTAGGAGCATGATTTCTATAGTAACAGCAGAGTTGTAAAGTCAAACAACTTTAAAAGATGTAGGAAATCCATTCAGTGTAATTACTACTATCATTCCAGAGGGCTCATAATTAAGTATGCTACCCATAGCAAGATGAACTCAGTACAGAATGAGATATCTTTGTTATGGACATGGTCAATAACAGAAATGTGTTTTTCTTGACTATACCTGTTTGTAACAGGGGTTTTATTTTCTTTCTTTCTCTATGGAGGGAGATGGGGTTGTGGGAGGGATAAAAGGTGGGTTTTTGCTATTTAAAATATTTAATTATAAAAATAAAAACATTTAAAACAAGCAAAAAAAATAAAGCTCTACAGAGGATGATGAATGATTATGAGCAAGGTTAACTTAAAAAAACAGGACAGAAGCAGTAGAAAGTAAAAGCAGCTTAAAGGAAGTTTGAAAGATTGCTAAGAATCATCTATGTAGGAATTCAAGGCATGCTTGACTTGGGTACTGTGTGGAAACATGAAGTCAGTCACCAGGGATATTCAACAATAGGCCACATCTTTGCCATTTCATAATGAACTGAAAGATGTTATTAATAGAAGATCTCATTGTGATTGTTGACTACCAAAAACATATTCCATAGAAGAAATGCTGCTTTACGAGATTGTTTTTGTAGATTTACAACAAGATTCTCCCATTCATACTTGAAGATTTTTCAAGATTCCTTGGAAGATATAAAAATAGAAATAACTCTATTCAAAGGCCCTTTAGTAGTAAATATTAGAAGACACATGGAACAGAGAGTTATGCTTGCCCAAGGTATTTGCCACTGTGTAGGAGATTGGTGCAGAATTAAGGTTAAAGAGGGCTTCCCTTTCATGATGGTGAGATCATTCTCAGGCTCCATTCTGCAGATAACATTGTGATGATTCAACCAAACCCCAGAATATTGCATAACTTTCTGGAAGAAATCTGTAAGAGCTTAAGGGAATTGGGAAGAAAAGAAGTAGATTTCGCCCAGAATTGGATTGACATTCTGTTGTGTGTCCTTCTCTATGTCCATCTGGGACAGACAACGCAGATGGATGAGGGGCTCTGAAGCTGAAAACTAAGAGGCAGAGGGCTGTGTTGCCTTCAGGAAATCACAAAGCTCCTTTAGTGACCTCATTTCCCATGTAAACAAAGACCTACATTTTTGACGTTTACATTTGACTGGTGCTGCCCTGTAGCAGTGAAAGGTGGAACACCCCTGCATGTAAAGAACTTAGAATGAGCCATCATGTGACGAGGAATGGACAGGACTAGCTGAAGGAGAGGAGAGGAAGGTGGAATATATTTGACTGAGAGGGGAAAAAAGAGAAAGAATTAAATGACCCAATAAGAGCAGGGGGAAAAAAGGAATGAATAAGAAAATATCCAAAGGGAAAGAGATAACAAACAGGAACTGAGCAAAGAGGTGGTAAACGGGTCATGAGAGGAGGGAGAGCCAGAAAGAATATGACCACTGTGTGATTATAGATATCTATGTATATATAGGTGTATGTATGTATGTATGTATATAGATGCTTGTGGGTGTGTGTGTGTGAATATATCTGTGCTTAATTGTAGCCTTCTTGGGGGAAAAGGGGAAGAAGGGGGAAGAACAAAATAAAAAGTGCACAACAGAATACAAAATAAAACCTACAAAGGAGTAAAGAAAAAGACAGACAGATCTGAACATAATGTGTAGTGTTTATGATAAACCCTTTCTTGAAATGGAAATTTATTGCTGCAAATTTCGAATCTTCTCTTGTGACCTACTGTGTGCATGGCAATGGTTTTTTTTCTTATTATGTATTTGTTTGTTTCTTTTTCATTTCTTATTTTGTATTTAAGTTTAAAATAAAAAATACAGAAAAGAAATAGTGTTGCCTTCAAAAGATGAAACTAAAGTAACTGAATAGATATAGTATTGTGTTTGTAGTGAAAGAGGAGAGAATCATAACTTGAAAAAATATTATAGTCAAATGGAGAAAATGCAAATCTAACACTCATAACTTTAAATGTGAACTGATTAAACCTTCCAATAAAATGAAAAAGAGCAATCTATCATTTCTAACGGAAGAGATTTCTGCCATAGCAGTTACTTCTTCATCTCTCTGGGAAGGAACTCAGGGAGAGTTGGGAATACCCCAGCTTGGCAGAAGCAGAAGAAAAAATGAAGTCACTTTCCAGGAGATAGACATGCAGCATCCTTGAAGCTGGAACCTTTGTCTTTTGCTGCCTGATGACTTGCTTCTTAAGAGAATTTAACAGACTAAATCACTATTGATTACTGCAACAGTTCTCATCCTGTGGGTTATGTTCAATTTGTAACAATGAAAACACATTCTACATATCAGATATTTACATTATGATTCATAACAGTAGCAAAATTACAGTTATGTAGTAGCAACAAAAATAATTTTATGGTTGGGGTCACCACAACATGAGGAACTGTATTAAAGGGTCGCCATTAGGAAGGTTGAGAACCACTGGATTAGAGCAATGCAAATTAAAAGAGCTCTGAGATACCACCTCATCCCTATCACATTGGTTAACATGGCAGAAAAGGGCAATGATATGCTGGAGGGCATATGGAAGAATTGGGACACAAATGCACTGTTGGTGGCATTGTGAGCTGGTTTAATTATTCTGGAAAACAATTTGGGACAATGTCCAAAGGGCTATCAAACTGCGTACCCTTTGGCTCAGCAATACCACTACTAAATCTGTCTTCCAAAGAGATCAAAGGAAAAGGATCTGTTTGTACAAAAATATTTACAGTAGCTCTCTTTGTGATGGCAAAGCCCTGGAAATTTAAAGAATACCCATTAGCTGGGTAATGGCTGAACAAGTCCTGGGATATGATGGAGATGGAATACTATTGTGCTATAAGAAATGAACAGGATGCTTTCAGGAAAAACTAGGAAGACTTACATGAAGTGATACAAAGTGAAGTGAGCAGAACCAGGAGAATACCGTACACAGTATCAGCAATATTGTAAAGATGGTTAACTGTGACTTAGTTACTTTTATCAATAAAATGATCCAAGAGAATTCCAGAGGCGCCACGATGAAAAACGCTGCCCCCTCCAGGGAGAGAACTGATGAACTCCGAAAGCGCTCAATGACGCTTTCCAAACTTTATTTCTCTCCTTTTTCTAGTCTTTTTTCTTTGTTTTATCCTGCACGTAACTGGGGGCACGGCTGCAACCCCTGCAAGCATTATAAGGCCACATGTGCCAGGCTTAAAAACAAAAGGCACAAGCTCCCAGTAACGCGGGAGAGGACGCGCACACAGCTGCGTCTACACCGGACAGAAACAGGACCAACGGGAGCCGACCACAAGAGGAAAGGCTCTAGCCGGGACTCAGAGGGAGCCCAGAGGAGGAGAGGAAGAGGGAGAGATGACCACGCAGGCGGGTAGCCAGGGAGATGCTCTGACTCCAGGCACGGAACAACAGGAGATGTCTTGGGGCTGGGGAGAGTGTGTGGAACAGACGAAGGTCCCGAAGGGCTTCAAATGACCAGGAGCATTTTCTATTCCATCCTATGGGGATCGGGAGCCTATGGGGCCGGTTAGACGGGGTGGAGGAGGGGCGCGGCTCCCCGCCCTCTCAGAGGAAGGTCCAGGGGCCCGGCTGCCCTTGGGCCGTGGGTGAAGGCTCTTCCTCAGCCCAGGCTCAGTGGCCACCCGCTGCTTTAGGGAATCGGACCTTCCCGGTATAAACGGGACCGTCCTCTACGGGGGCAGATCACAGCCCCGAAGCTCCCCCACCCCCCACCGTGACACCCTTGGACTGGAAGCTCCGAGGGCAGGGCTGTCCTGCCTCTGACAGCGCCCAGGCCCGGCTTCTCCAGGCCTCCGCTGCCGCCCCACCTTCGGCAGGTCGCCCTTCACCTCCTCCAGTGATCACCTGCGGTTACTGGGGTGGGGGCGGGCCCCCTTCCAGAGCTTCCTTTCCGTCTACTTCTTCAGCTGGTTTTGTTTCCTGGCATTACATCATGCCGCGATTAGGATTGGCCCTGCTGCACTTCGCCGCCTACAGCCCAGGGGGGTTACAAGCCAAAGCGCCCAGAGCGCCGGCCGGAGTCCAGAAGACTCTCCAATTCAAATGCAGCCTCAGACACCTACCAGCTGGGTGACCCTACGCAAGTCATTTCACTCTGCTTGCCTCCGTTCCCCACCTGTGAAATGGACTGGAGAAGGAAATGGCAACCCCGCCAGTGTGTTTCTGCCTCTAAGAACACCCGAATAGGGTCAGGAAGAGTCGGAAGGAGAGAACCCCGGGAGAGGCCCTCAGGCTTCTGAGACCGAGGTTCAGACCTCTGTCCAGAGTGCTGACGGTCTCAGAGGCCGCAGGAGCAGCGGAGAGCCCAGGGCCTCACCAAGGGAGAGTTTCAGCCCCACCCCCCCCTTCTTCATTAAGTGTGATGCGACCACCCCGGGAACCCTCAATCCCTGTCCCAGACGTGCTGGTGGAGGACGTTGGGCCAGCCCCACAGAAGACGGGCCAGGAAAAAGCCACCAAATGACCGCAGGCCCTGAGCATGCAGCTCCTGAGGGGCCCGGGACCGGAGGTGGGCCGCGCGAGGGACACAGCATCGGAGGGATGAGGAAGCCGAAGGCCCCAGACAGCGTCAGTAACTGCCAGCCCCGGCGTCTCCTCCCGTCTGTGCAAAGTCTTCGGGAAAGGCCTCTATTTACTGGGATGGATTGAGCTCAATGAGAATGGTAGTAGGGGATGAAAAAAGGCATTGGCCAATATATTGTGCCACAAGTCAATCCATCCACAAGCATTTATACAGCACCTTCTGCAAGTGAGGCAGTCCCTACTCCTCCCCACAAGGAATTCACACGCTCATGGGGAGACTACCAGGACAGAAACAAGCAGATGGAGGAA
>CM053580.1:591899436-591915275 GCA_028627135.1 Pseudochirops cupreus | reverse complement strand
CCCCGGGCTGGACAAATTGGGTCAGGTCAGAAAGGGCTTGAAAGGCCAACAGAAGTGTTTCTATTTGATCTTAGAGGCAAGAAGGAGCCGCCTGAGATGACTGAGAAGGGGAAGGCCATGGGAAGTGCCATGATGAATGAAAGTGACCACAGGTGTGCAGAGGATAGGCTGGAGCAGAGGCCAGAGGCCAGAAGACCCATGAAGAGACTATTTCGATAACCTAGGGTGGATGTGATAAGGGCCTAAACAGAGGCAGGAGCTTTGTGAGTGGAGCCCAAGTCAGAGGGGAGAGATGTCATGGGGATAGAAAGCAACCAGAAAGAGAATGGGGGGTAGGGGGCTGAGGAGTCTGGGATAACGCCAAGGTTATGAACCCAGGAAACTTCAATAGGGGAGCTTTTGACAGAAATAGGGATATTTGGAAGGAGGGAAGATTTGGTGGGAGTGGGGGGAGGGAGGTGATGGACATGTTAAGTTTGAGATGTCAGCAGGACATCCACTTCATAGTGTCTAATAAACAGTTGGTCTGACTGAAGCTCCAGGAAGAAACAGGCTGGACATATGCAGCTATGAGCCATGTGTATAGTGATAGCAGTGAACCCCCTGGGTTATGCAGAGAGACTAGAAAGGGAGACAGAGACAAAGTGAGAGAGATTGAGAGAGGGGAGAGAGAGACACAGAGAGAGAGAGAGAGACAGAGAGAGGGAGAGAGAGAGGGGAAGGGAGAGACAAAGACAGAGAGAGATGATGGGCCTTGAAAAGTACCTTGGGGGCATGATTAATGAGTGTGGATGATGAGCAGAGGATCGCAGGAGAACTGAGGGAGAGCAGTGTCCTGGAAGCCCAAAGAAGCGAGTGCCCGAGTGTCCCGGTGTGCCGAAGTGTCAGGCTGCCCCAAAGACACTGACTAGGCTGAGGACTGTCAGCTTTGCTAATTAAAGGGAAAAGGGGAAAAGGACTGAAACAAGCATTTCAACGGCCCTACTTTGTGCCAGACCCGGTGCTCTGAGCTTTTTCAAAAATTTCATTTGATTTTGAATTGAGAGATTCTCAGTGACTTTTGGGCAGAATGATTTTACTGGAATGGTGAAGTCCCAAACCAGATTACAAAGGGTGCAGGAGTGACAAGAAAGGGAATGAGACCAGGGATGTGAACAGTCTTTTCTAGGAGTTTGACAAAGGAGGGAAGAGAGCTGTGGGACAGCAGCTTGAGGGCATGATGAGGTCTCCTGAAGGTTATGTTCAGGATGAAGGAGGTGCCTGGGAAGGAATGCTTAAAGGAGAAGGTGGGGATGGCTAAAATGATTGGAAACATAATATGCTAGAAGAACTCAGAGCGGAGGAGATTGATTGCATATGCGGAGGGGTTGACCTTGAGAAGGAGGGCGGCTCCATTGGCTGAGACAGAGAGGTCCAGGGAATTGGAGATGAAGACGATGGGAGAAGAGGCGGCTCCCCTCAAATAGCCATGTTCTCCCCCTGCCTCCATCACCCAGGAACCTCTGCTCCTGCAGGCCCATGTGTTCCTTAGCCACCATCCAATCACTTTCCTGTCTTTTCATGACTCACATTTTTTCCCTTTTCCCCATCTCCTGCCCAGGTAGTACAGTACTTTAACATATACACTGACTCTCTTGCCTTCAGATACCCTGACCACTCAATTCCTCAACCTATTCACATCTCATGATCTACTTCTACTCTGCCTCAGCCACACAGAAACATAGATATACTGTGATCTTGCCATCCTCCACAATGCACCACCTCCATGCTCATGAATCCCCAAATTCTGCTATCTAACCATAATCTATTAGTTCTCACCTTTTCTTCTGTCTTCTCTTACCATACCCTGCTCTGTCCACATCATGACCTATAACCCTATGACCCCTTGCCCCTGCTCTAGTCACTCCTTTTTCCTATCCTAACCCCCAAGTGAACTAATTCAGTTGTGCACTGATGTTTTCTCTTGAGTCCCTGGGCCCCTTATCACATCATCAATTACTCTCTGTCAGTCCTCAGCCTTGGATCCCTCCCATCATGGGCAGCCTTCAGTTCTACACATGCTGCTAAGCAAAACTGCAGAAAATTCAAGTATTCTGACTGGGTCAACTACAGATTTGTTACATGATCTCCACTCTGCCCTCACTGGGGCACTTGGGCTGCTGGACACCTCTGACAGTGCTTCTGTACCTGTTCATCTCTCTTCAAACCCATCTTTGTTCCTCCTCCTTCCACCCTCTCAGCAGAAAATGGTGATTCCCATTAGCTCCCTCTTCTCCTCTCTCTCTCATCTCATATCACTCAGGTGCCTTCAACAACAACAAAGGTTCTACATGAGGTCTTCACACAGAGAGAAGGACTTCTAGAGCAAGTGAAGTGAGTTAAACTTTTGTAAGAAATCACACAGATTTCTTACATGTGGGCCTCACTACCTGGTCTAAGTTTAAGCTTTCTCCTCCCATGAATGCTGTGTGTACTTATGGGAAGGAGTACACCAGGTTTTTAGGACGATGTTTTATATCAACTGTCTTTACCATGTTATCTGAGCAAATACATTTGGTAAAAAATTAATTGAAAGTATTGAATGATTGGCAATGGGGACCATTCCACACTGGGCACTCAGGACCTACAGTAGGACAAGCACAGTCTCTAGAACGGTAGCTCTAGTAGTAGACACTGCCCTCTGGGGACCCAACCTGCAAATGTAAGCAAACGGTCAGGAATTCTCCTTCTCCTCCTCCTCCTCTGGGACCAAATATAGTCAGATGACCTGGGACATCATTTAGAATCAGCAGTACTTAAACCTGATATTGTTGTCCATCTAGACTAAAATAACTTGAAAACCAGCCTTTGAAAACCACTTTAGTCACCTGTGCTTTATTATGTAACTGCCAAAGACCTGGAAGTGATCAAGGGTTGTAGCTTCTCAGAGCTGGAAGACTGTGAGACCAATAATAAAGAACTGGTATGAATTTAAAAGCCCCTTCTGCACTACCTCCAAATAAAAGTGGTAGGCAGTCTTTAGACACGTTAAATCCAGATTGTGGTTTTTTTCTTAGAAATGAAAGTTATTACACCCAAAGGGCTATCAAACCTTTTGATTCAGCAATGGCACTACAAGGTTTATACCCCCAAAGAGTTCAAAGCAAAAGGCAAAGGATGTATTTATACAAAAATATTTACAGCAACTCTTGTTGTGGTGGCCAAGAATTGGAAATTGAGGGGATGCCCATCAATTGGGGAACTGCTAAACAAGTTGTTGTATATGATTGTGATGGAATACTATTGTGCTATAAGAAATGAACAGGATGCCTTCAGAAAAACCTGGGAAGACATATGAAGTGATGTAAAATGAAATTAGGAAAACCAAAACATTGTACACAGCGACCGAAAAACTGTACATTGATCAATTGTGAATGACTTAACTATTACCAGCTCAATGATCCAAGCCACTTCTGAAGGACGTATGATGGAAAATGCTTTCTACATCCAGAGAAAGAACTAATGGAGTTTGAATGCAGATTGAAGCATGCTTTTTTTTTTTACTTTTACTATTTTGGGGATTTTTTTTGGTCTGCATTTTCTTTTACAACACGGCAAAAATGGAAATGTTTTGCATGACAGTGTATAGTGTCAAAGCAATATTTACAGCATCCATGATCATGATAAATATACCTACTGTGACTATAAATATTCCCGCATGGAGCTCCATCACAAAATATAACAAACTCTCCATATAGAGGACAGAAGAAAAACATTTATTTAGACACCAGAAAACCAGATCCCAAAACCAGTACCAATTCCATCATAGTAGCAAAGAAGTTAATAAGCCAGAGAGCTACACCACCCTTCGGCCTTCCCACAAACCAATAAAAGATCAATATTTACTCACATACCTAACTTCTTGCCTGAGGGTCCTCTCTCCCACTGTCTCTCTGGCTCTGACTCCCAGCTTGCTGTGGGCTCTGCTAACCTTCAGCAAACTCCTCCCACCACAGGCTCCATGTGACCACATTCAGCCTATCAGGCGACAGGAAAGATCTTCAAAGCAGGGAAGGTCTTCCAACTCCCCTAGGCTTATTAAGGGGCTGGAAGATCTTGAGATTCTCCCTGTGCATGTGTAAGGTTTCCCTCAATATCCTCATCTGTATAATGGGGATGATAGCACTTGGAGTCGTTTTGAAGACCAAAGAGATGTTATGTGTAAAGCTCTTAGCCCGTTACCTGGTGTACAGTAGGCACTAGGCTTGTCGTTGAGTCATTTCAATCATGTTAGACTTTCTCTGACCCCATGTGGGGTTTTCTTGGCAGAGACACTGGAGTGGTTTGCCATTTCCTTCTCCAGATCATTTTATAGATGAAGAATGATGGTAAACAGGGTGAAATGACTTGTCCAAAGTCACACAGCTGGTGAGGGTCTGAGGACAGATTTGAGCTCAGGTTGTCCTGACTCCAGGGGTGGTTCCTTATCCACTGCACCACCTGCCTGCCCCAGGCACTATATAAATATTAGATATTACTGATAAATAATCTTCAGTCTCTGCTGTTCCTTTCCTGCATCACAAATGATGGTGACAGTCACAAAATAACTGGGGTGAAATTGTGTGATTAATGTAACTTTTGGGTGGCACTTCAGTGAATATGAGACATGATCCAATCACATAAATGAAATGTTAATGAACCAGATCAATATGGGAATTATCACTATGAATGAAAGCAAAAGACATAAAGTTGTATCTTAAGGGAAAGACAATTCATGTTCTCCAGGGAGAAGCTCATCAAGTTACTGATATCATGCATTCAAGGAAACCAGAAACAACCAGTTCACAGGACACTTGCAATTTTATCAAGAAGTATCATAATGAGCCAAAAGGCCACCATAAAGGAAAGTGAAGATTATTTGCTAACATCCACTGCACAGGATGTAAAGTCTAAAAACAATAATGAAATGACGTTTCCTAAAACAAATACATAATTAGACAAAAAATGACTTACATGTAGCAGTGGACATAGAAGACTCAAAATTTTATGTTGGAAAATATGAGTTAGGATCAAGAAACGGAAGTGGGCAAAGGCTCAGCAGCCCCATTCCTGAATGTACAGATCAAAGGACCACTAGGCTGTGTCTAACCCAGGAAGTACTGAATACCACAACAATAGAATATGGAACTTATTAGAGCTTAACATGTCAGCAATACCCAAGTAACAATATGGGAATGATTTATGGATCAGTCATCGGCTTGAAATCAGATCATCGATGAGTTGGAACAAAGGTAAAATTCAAGACTATACTAGAAGAGGGGAAAAAATAGGCAGAAGTCACTCAATGTGATGAAAACCAAGAGCCAGAAAGGAACAATGGAAAGAATGCTTAGCAGCAGGACACTGGGACAGAGGACAAGTCCTTCAGCCTCTCCATCCTTGGCTTAGAGCAATAAGGTGGTGCCAGAGAGCACAGAGTACCAGCCCAGAAGGAAGACTCAGACTTAAGCTTACAAATCTGACCTCAGACACTTAACAATTGTGTGACCCTGAACAAGTCACTTCACCCTGTTTGCCTCAGTTCATCTGCAAAGTGAGCCAGAAAAGGAAATGGCAAACCACTTCAGTATCTGTGCCTAGAAAATGCCAAATGGAGTCAGAGAGAGTCACATATGACTGAAAATGACTAAACAACAACATGTATAATTTATATCAAACTGCTTGCCTTCTCATGGAGGGGAAAGGGGAGGAGAGAATATGGAACTCATATTTTAAAAGGATGTTAAAAATCTTGCTTACATGTAATTGAGGGAAAAATGAAATGGAATGTAAGTTCTGGAAGGCATCCTTACCCAGAATAAGCCTGTTTCATCCACATTAAAAATTGTTGATCTGTATCCACTTTCTCCAATTATTTTTTCAAAACAGCAGAACATTTAGCTTTTGCATCCCTATGTGCTCCGGCCACCTCTGCAGTAATTTTAATGTTACGCAATTAAACTTGATTTTTAAAGCAATCCAATCAAACAATTCTTGCAGTAAGTTTCTTCATTATCCACTTTATTTCTATTTTCTTTTTTAAACTTGAAGCTTTTTGCCTGAATGGCTGCTTGGCCAAGAGAAATACATTTTTTATTGCAATCTTCAATCTATACAGACAAAAGATGCAACACTTCTGTCATTGGAACACTTCTATTCCTTGTTTGCAAACCACAAAAAACTGGTGCAAATTCACCTTAAAAAAAAAAAGTTTCACCTGCATGTTTTAAAATATTTAAAACATTCCATACCACAGATCCAAACATCCAATATCTCATTCTATTTTAAAGTTACTATGACCACATTTATCCAGTTCAATTACATCAACTTTTTGTTATAATAAATTTCTTCTTTTTTGCACAGGCAGCGTTTCCATCTGATGTATTCTTCCTTTTGTCCATTTTGTTAAAGGCTCTTAAAAAAAAATCAATACAACATTTGCTACCCAGGAGCATGTGACATCCAAATGTGACAACAGGCAGAGGCAGACTAACAAAGTGGTGGGTGGTTAAAGCCTTCACTGGGCTCACACGTGTCACACTGAATTTTGGCATGCATTAAAAGGGCCTTGGCATAATTTTCTAATCCTCCCTAAATAGAATTTCTCATTATTTGAATTCACATTAGTTACAATCTAGCTGTAAAAAGTGATGGAGATGGTCTCAGAGAAACCTGGAAAGAATTGTAGGAACTGATGAAGAGTGAATTTGAGAAGAACCAGAACAACTTACATAGTGACAATCATACTCAAAGACTCAGGAACAATGTCTGATGATAAACTACACTTTCAGAGGACTCAGGAGGAAGCGTGTGACTGAGAGGAGGCAGACTCAGAGTGCAGACTGAAACAGTTTTTTTGCACATGGACACTATGGGAACCTGTTTTGCTTGATCAGACATGTTGGTAACAAAGGCTTTATTTTCCTTCCTTTCTCAATTCAGGGGGTTGGGGAGAGAAAGGAGGTAGGAGAGAGATAAGGTAGATTTTAAATAATTTTTAAAAATAATTTTTAAAAGAAACAAAAATCTGGCTCCAATCTAACCTTCCAATCTTATTTCATACTAGTCTCTCTTCATGTACTAAACATTGGTGCCAAACTGGACTGTGAGCTATTCTCTCATTTCATCCTGCTGCTCTTATCTCTGTGTACTTGGGGAGGATGCTAACTGCTTGAGTCCTTGGTCAGTCTCTTGACTGATTAGCTGCCATTTGGATTAGAGAGAGGAGAAAAGCACACAGCTCTCCCTTTCTGAGGCCAAGTGGGCCATGACTACAGGCATCTGCCCTGGGCCACTCTGGCCTGAATCTTTACTCTTTTAAAGATATTGGATATGGCTGGGACAGCTGGGTAGCACAGTGGACAGACTGCCAAACCCGGAGTCAAGAGGAATCTTCTTCTTGAGTATCAGACATTTAACCAGCTGTGTGTGAGCAAGTCACTTAACCCTGTTTGCCTCAGTCTCCTCATCTGCAGAATGAGCTAGAGAAGGAAACAGCAAACTACTCCAGTATCTTGCCAAGAAAATTCCAAATATAAACCAGATATATACAAGACAAATTGGAGATAATCAAAAAAGGAAAGGCTCTTACATTAAGTAGGATTGGGAACAGTTTTAGCTGGGAGTCAAAGGAAGCCAGGAGGAGGACAAGATGAAGAGGTAGAGATTCCTAAGCATGGCAGATAGCCAGAGAAAATGCTCAGACTCCAGAGATGGAATGTGGTGTGTAAGGAACAGCAAGAAGACCAATGTCACGGGGCAGGAAAGGAAGAGTATGTGGAAGGAAGGTATGAGAAGACAGCAAGGTTATGAAGGGCTTTAAATGACAAAGAGGATTTTATATTTGATCCTATATGGAATCAGGAGCCAGTGGAGATGATTAAATGGGGTGGAGGTGAGGGCACAGTCAGACGTGTTTTAGGAAGATCAGTTTGTCCTGGTTCCTTTCATCTCCTTTGCCAGATCAACTTTGGGAAGCAATGGTGCAGTGGAGGGACTGCTGGAGATGGTATTACGGAGACCTGAGTTCAAATTCAACCTCAGATGCTTTATAGCTGTTTAACTCAGAGCAAATCACTTAAATATGTGTCAGTTTCGTCAGCTGGCAAGTTGGAATACTGATAACTTCTGCCTCCCAGACTGCTCTGCGGACAAAATGGCAGGTGTAAAGTACTTTGAAATCTTTAAAGCACTGTGTCCATGGTAGGCATTGGTCTTGGGGAAGGAGGCGGTGCACTGGAGAGTGCAGGACAGCTCCTCAGGATATTCCAAGTCTGAATCCTGCCCCAGACACTTACCAGCTGCTGCCAGGGACAGGTCACTTAAACTGCTGCCTCAGCTTCCTCATCTGTCAAAAGGGCACAATACTAACACCGACCTGACAGGGCTGTCCTGAGAGTCTAGTGAGATTCTGCTTGTAAAGGGCTTTGCAAACCTTCAAAGTGCCACACAAACACCAGCTATTGCACACCACGAGCTTCCGTCCCAGAATCTCTGCTCTCTCTAGGTGATCCCAGCTTAGTTTTGACTACAAATCATGCTGTAAAGGACATTTTGGATGGAAAGAGTCTGATGCCACTGTAGGGGCCTTAATCCTAAAGGGACAGGAGAGGCAGACTGGCTGGGCCACACCAACAGGAGCTGCCACACCCTGGGAGGTTTCGGTGAAACTCGAGGCGGGAGTGAAGCAAGGGCCTCATCGTGGTCTGGGTGGTACAGGGAAAAGCAGAGAAACACCCCAAATAGAGGGAGGGGAGCAGGGAATATTCTAGGGTTGGTAGGAATTACCAATTCACTGTTTTCAGAGCTGCACCAAGGAAGGCGTCAGTCCCCGGCTCTCCTCACATTGGGATTAGGTGAGGGAAAGGGATGGTTGGTGGTCTGCTGAAGGCAGGAGTACAGGGGGAGGGCTGGGAATTTCTGAGGCCTCAGAGAATGTCAGATTGCAAAAGTCTCAACCCCCTGCCGTGTGAGGGAGGGAGGTGGCCGGGAACTTGAGAGCTCTGGAAATGGTTTAGAACAACTCCTATGGGGAAACTAGATAGAAAAACGCTTTATATGTAGGGTGCACATTTAGGTTAAATTCTCCCAAGTGACTCTGGATGAATTCCATTTGGCATAATAGGAAGAACGCTGGATTTGGAGTCAGAAAATCTATGTTCAAATCCAAATTCTGCCACGGACGACCTGGCTTCACATTATTTAAACTCTTTAGGCCTCAGGCTTCTCATCTTTAAAATGAAGGGACTGGCCCAGATGATCTCCAGGGCACCTACGGCTCCATATTCATGAAAATCCAAGGTATTAGGCTTCCATTCAGTTTGAATTACCTGACAGCCAGTAAGTTATTTGTTCTGCCTGAAGGCCTTTCCTCAGCCATTACATTCATAGGGCTTCTCAAGCATTATGCAATCCTCAATGTTAAATAAGTCCTATTCAAATGCAAGGTGAATATTCAATTTATCAACAAGAATGGATTATTGTTCTTGTTAGTTTTGACAGGTGACGTGTACATAGTGCTTTTAAGGCTTGCTAAGCACTTTAAAAACATCATCTCCTTTTCACCTTACCACAACACTGAGAGGCAGGTGGTAGCATCATGCTTATTCACAGATGAGGTAAGGTTGAGAGGAAGAAATCATGACCTGCCCAGTGTCAGGCAGCTGGGAAGGTTCTGAGGCCAGATTTGAACCCAGTTTTTCCTGGTGCCACGTCCAGGGCTCCATCCACTGTGCCACCTAGCTAATAGTTCCAACCAGCTACCTACTAATCTCACATTGATTACACTCACAAAGTCTCTGTCAAGGATGCAAGCTCTGCTTTCTATTATGAGCTCTGGGCTCTTTGAAAGCCTTCCCACATTTCTTGAGTTCATTCGGTATGTCTCTAGCATGAGTCTTATTATGTCGAGTCAGCTGTGAGGACTGGCGGAAGGCCTTCTCACATTCAAAGCATTTATAGGGCTTCTCTCGAGTATGGATTCTCTCATGCCGGGTAAGCTGTGCACTTTGAGGAAAGGACTTTCCACATACACTACATTGAAAAGGTTTTTTCCCAGTGTGTAACATCTGATGACGAGTAAGGTGTGAGCTGTGGCGGAAAGTTTTTCCACATTCATTACAGTTATAAGGTTTTTCTCCTGTATGAATTCTCTGATGTTCACTAAGGCCTGTGCTTAGGCGGAAGAACTTGCCACATTCCAAACATTTATAAGGCTTCTCGCCACTATGAATGGTCTGATGTACAGTGAGTTGTGTGCTCTGTCGGAAGGTCTTCCCACATTCATCACATTTATAGGGTTTCTCTCCACTATGAATTTTCTGATGCACTGTAAGTTGTGTGCTCTGGCGGAAGGTCTTCCCACATTCATTACACTCATAAGGTTTCTCTCCAGTATGAATTCTCTGGTGCAGGGTCAGTTGTATACTCTGCCTGAAGGATTTGCCACATTCCTTACATTCATAAGGTTTCTCTCCAGTATGAATTCTCTGGTGTAGTGTAAGTTGTGAGCTATGGCCAAAGGCCTTTCCACACTCAGAACATTCATAAGGTTTCTCTCCTGTATGAATTCTCTGATGTTCACTGAGTCTTGTGCCTAGGCGGAAGGCCTTTCCACATTCATTACATTTATAAGGTTTCTCTCCAGTATGAATTCTCTGATGTTCACTAAGACTTGTGCCCAAACGGAAGGATTTCCCACACTCATCACATTCATAAGGTTTTTCTCCAGTATGAATTCTCTGGTGTGTAGTAAGTTGTATACTCTGGCGGAAGACCTTCCCACACTCATTACATTCATAAGGTTTCTCTCCAGTGTGAATTGTCTGATGCGCAGTAAGTTGTGTACTTTGTCGGAAGGCCTTTCCACATACTTTACATTCATAAGGTTTCTCCCCAGTGTGGATTCTTTGATGTTGAGTAAGCTGTGAACCATGGCGAAAGGCTTTTCCACATTCTTTACATTTATAAGGTCTGTCTCCAGTATGAATTCTCTGATGTTGAGTAAGGTGTGAACTATGGCGGAAGGTCTTTCCACATTCATTACATTCATAAGGTTTTTCTCCAGTATGAATTCTTTGATGTTGAGTGAGATGTGATCCATGGCGGAAGGCTTTCCCACATTCATTACATTTATAAGGTTTCTCTCCAGTATGAATTTTCTGATGTTCAACAAGCCCTGTGCTAAGACGAAAGACTTTAGAGCACTCACTACATTTAA
Source organism: Pseudochirops cupreus (assembly GCA_028627135.1). Taxonomy (NCBI): domain Eukaryota; kingdom Metazoa; phylum Chordata; class Mammalia; order Diprotodontia; family Pseudocheiridae; genus Pseudochirops; species Pseudochirops cupreus. The sequence continues at coordinate 591,904,039 of CM053580.1, read as the reverse complement.
AAGGTTTTTCTCCAGTATGAATTGACTGATGTTGAATAAGATGTCCTTGCTGATAGAAGGCCTTCCCACACTGACCACACTCGTAAGGTCTTTCCCCAGTATGACTTCTCTTATGCTGAATAAGACACATCTTCTGAAAGAAGCCTTTCCCACATTCATTGCATACAAAAGGTTTCTGCCCAGCTTTCTCATTTTCACTGAGATATGAATTGTTGCTGAAGGATTCCTTATTTTCTTTAAATTTAGATAATGCCTTCTTTGTGCTTATTTTATTACATTTTCTAGAGTCTGAATATATTTTTAGGCTCTTTCTATGTGTATGTTTATGGAGACTCTTTGCTGTTGATTCTCTTTGTTGTGGCAAAAAGGCTGGGTCTTGGCTCAAGCTTCTTTCACATTCGTGATACTTCTGCTTTCTCACTTGACTGGACCTTTTCCTTTGGATGCTGGCTTTTTGTCTGGAAGGCTTCTTCTTATCCCTTTGCTGCCTTAATAACATGGTCTCACTGGCCTGGTTTTCTCTCAATCTGGACACAGAGGGGCTGTTCTTGGTGAGTCTTTCCTGGGATGATTCTTGCACAGAAAGACCCAATTCTGGAAGTGATTCCTTGGTTTCAGACCTAGCTTCCCAATCTGAAACAAATAAACAAATAAATAAACCCTTTATTCACTTAGTTTTACATGCAGTCCCCTATTTTCTGTCTCTTCCATCTAACCATCTTTATATGACAGAACACTGATCCTCTTCTGCCTGTTGGATCTAGAATAAACAAGTCAAGTCAAATCGATATGTGACACAAATTGGCAGAACAGTGGGCCATTCATGTATTTTAAGGGATACCAATTAAAGATTAATTTTTTTTCTAAAAGTTACAACGAAAATATGAGCCACAGAGTGAAGAACAAGCCCTTGCTTTGATATAAATAGCTGTTGTCTGAATGGACTAGGGGACCTAGACAGAATACCAATGAAGACTCTGTGGTTTTGACTAAGGCACCACAAATGAAGTCTTGTATTTTCAGTGAGCACAGGAAAAGCAACAGCTGAACACCAATAATATCAGCCAGTCTGGGAAGGAGAGCTAGAAAGGGTTACCAGAGAACAGGTGTGCAGGTGTGTCCAGTGGTGACACAGGAAACTCCCCCCACTGATGCAGGCTGGCCCCTTCTCTGCATGTCTGGCCTTAGATAGCTGCCTGTGTCACCGAGGGGAGAGAGGTGTGGTTCAAGTTCACACACAGTATGTGGCAGAGGCAGGGCCGGACCTCAGGTCTTCCTGGTTCTCAACACCATGTAGCATGATCTCTGTGACCAAGATAATAGATTGAGGGAATCGAGGCCTTCTTTGGAAGGCCTGTCATGGTCTGAGATTCCTTCTGTTTCCTGCTCTTCTCCCCAACCCTCACACAATCCTTCTCTAACATAGGCAGGACTGCCACCTCCCATATGTCCAGGCTCCCACACCTCCTCTGTCCCTTTCAGTTGTGAGCTGTGCTTTCCAGGGCCTCAAGGATACAGCCTCATTTGCTTTGAGGCTGAACCTCCACAGAAGACCCTGAACAGTTTAACCTCCTGTCTCCCTCCAGTCCTCTCTCTGACCAGTGAACCTGCTTGGAACCACTCCTACTTCTCCTCTCTGGAGCTCAGTAATTCTGAACCACCAGCTGCTATCATACAGACACTGTTCTCCATCCCTAGCAGTCAGCTCCCTTTCTCCCATCCACCTCCACCCACAGCCTTCAGTGTTAAGCTCCATAGCTCCCCCTCTTTCCATTTTAACCTATGGAATACCTGCTCAGCAATGAACAAACTTCTTTTCACTTCAATCCTCTTCCTTTATCCACTTCCATCTTCTGGCACCCAGAGACCTGGTCCCCCACTCTTGACAATGCTTCCCTTCCACCTTTTCTGGTCTCCCTGACTCACTGGTCAATGTGGGGGAGTCAGAACCTTCCATGTTCTACTACCATCACTGAGCAAGCTCCACAACTTGGAGGTGCACCCAAGCCGGACCCTGGTGGCCATTCTCTACCAATCCCTGGCACTCCCTCCACAAAGTCAGCACTCTGTTCATAATCTGTCCACCCCAAATCTTTCCCTCATCATAAAGAACTTCAACATACATACAGATGCTCCCTCAGATACTTGACCTTCCCCATTTCTTACTCAATTCTACACCAGTGGCCTACTCCTGCACTTGATTTCAGCTACCCAAAAAGACAGTCATGCCTACAGTCCTGCCACCACCCACCCCAAGTGTTCCACTTTCACAGGCAAGAGTTCAGTCCTTCGTCTGCTCAGATTCTTTGATTGTTCCATTTTCCCCTATGCCTTAAGACCCCTAAGTATGTTCTTTGACCTCACCAGGACCCCCACTCACTCCACCTGTTTTTCCCCAGGCCCTCCTTTCTGCACTGGCTACCTTCTCCTCTCTTCTCTGTTGGGACCCCTTGGGGAGCTGATGCAATTCTGTCCCATCCCCTCTTCTTGAGTTCCTTGTACTATCACTTAGCAGGCATTGCTAAATTCCAACCCTGGATTGGTTTCACCATATGCCTCCTTCATGCATGTCCACAGGCTACTGCAGAGAGCTGGAGAAAGTTATAGAACCACAGTGCCTCCATCCAACATAAACTGACGTTACTGAATCTCATACAGGTGCTCACAGCAGCAAGGCAATCCCTCTACTGCCCCATAACCAGTCTGCTCTCCCATCCTTCACAGAGGTCATTTCAAATGTTTTTGTTCCCCTTCAACCTTACCAATGTACCCCTTCTTCCCCTTCAGCTGAGGACTTTATCACATATTTCATTGAAAAAAACTGAGGTCCCGCTTCCCCCCTCATACTTAGCACAGTGCCTGGGTACAAAGTAGGCACTTAATAAATGCTCACTGACTGACATACTGACCACAAAACATTCTTTATGGAAATAATGACATTCCTAAAGAAAATTGTAGAAATATTAATTGCTCTTGGCTAGGCTGTGCTGGCATAATAAAAATAACAGTATCATATATATTAATTTACTTATTCAGATTCACATCATTCAAATTACCAACTAAAAAGATAAGAAATTCCTCTGGACGAATAAAAGACCAAGACTCTCAAGGGAAATGCCAAAAAGGGGAGGGGGGCCAGCAGCACCAGAGTTCAAGCTAAAGCACAGCGTGGGCATCACTAAGCTGACTTAGTACTGGTGAAAACAAAGCCAACTAATCAACGGACCAGACACAGAAGCAAACAAACACAGTCGTGCAATTTGACAAACCCCCGAACCACAACCGTGAGGGTTGGGATCACTCTCCAGCCAAAATGGGCCAGAGAAATGGAAAGCAGCCTGGCAGGAATTAAGTTTAGATCAGTGACTCACACAACGAATTCCAAGTGGATTTATGACTTGGATATAAGAGGGATGGGAAAGGAGAGAGGGTTTGCAACTGTGGAGAAGGGAAACATTCTTCACCAAACAAGGGATAGAAAAAAATGCAGAAGACAAAATGGACAGTCTGGATTGTATTAGATTGAAAAGGTCACGGACAAACACAATCAATGGACATAAAATTGTAAGAAAAACAGTTAACTGTAAGCAAAAATCTTTACAAGTTTCATATGAGAAGCAGAACCATTCCTAAGTCGATAAATGGGCAAATGATATGAACAAGCAATTCTCAAATTTATTTATTTATTTTTAGTTTGTAATATTCATTTCCACAAGATTTTGAGTTACAAATTTTCTCCCCATCTTTCCCCCACCCCAACCCCAAAATAGTGAGCCTACTGAATACCCCTTCCCCAATCTGTTCTCTCTTATATCCTCCCTCCTCCCTCCCTCCCCCCAACTTTCTAGTAGGGCAAGATGGATTTCTGTAACCCAGTGCCTGTATATCTTATTTCCCAGGTGCATGTAAAAAGAAATTTTTTTTAACATTTATTTTTAAAACTTTGAGTTTTGAACTTCTTCCCTCCTCAGCTACCCCCACTGGGAAGACAGGCAATTCAATATAGGTTGTACATGTGTAGTTATGCAAAACATTTCCATAGCAATTATATTGTGAAAGACTAACTATAATTCCCTCCATCCCATCCCACTCCCCACTTATTCTATTTTCTCCTTTGACCCTGTCCCTTTTCAAAAATGTTTGCTTCTAACTACCCTCTCCCCCAATCTGCCCTCCCTTCTATCATTTCCCGTTTTATCCCCTTCCCCTCTAGTTTCCTGTAGGGTAAGATACCCAATTGAGTGTGTATGTTATTCTCTCCTTAAACCAAATTCAATGAGAGTAAGGTTGACCCATTCCCTTTCACATTCTTGCTCTTCCCATCCATTGTAACAGTTTTCTCTTGCCTCTTTTACATGAGATAATTTACCCTAATCTATCTCTCCCTTTCTCCTTCTCCCAATATATTCCTCTCTCACCTCTTAATTTTATTTTTTTAGATATCATCCTTTCATATTCAACTCATCCTGTGCCCTCTGTCTATACATGAGCATATGTATGCCCACACTCACATACATATTTATACACACATACACCCTCCTATAATACATATGTATGTATGTACACACACACACACACACACACACACACACACACACACACA
>CM053580.1:591868864-591898936 GCA_028627135.1 Pseudochirops cupreus | reverse complement strand
TACAATTATCATTTTTCTGTGTAGGAATGTAAATAGTTCAATTTTAATAAGTTCTTTATGATTTCTTTTTCCTGTTTACCTTCTCATGCTTCTCTTCCTTCCTGTATTTGAAAGTCAAATTTTCTGTTCAGCTCTGGTCTTTTCATCAAGAATGCTTGAAAGTCCTCTATTTCATTGAATGACCATATTTCTCCCTGACATATTATACTCAGTTTTGCTGGGTAGGTGATTCTTGGCTTTAATCCTAGCTCCTTTGACCTCTAGAATATCATATTCCAAGCCCTTTGATCCCTTAATGTAGAAGCTGCTAGGTTTTGTGTTATCCTGACTGTGTTTCCACAATACTCAAATTGTTTCTTCCTGGCTGCTTGTAATATTTTCTCCCTGATCTAGGAACTCTGAAATTTGGCTATAATATTCCTAGGAGTTTTCTTCTTGGGATCTTTTTCAAGAGGTAGTTGGTGAATTCTTTCAATTTCTATTTCGCCCTCTGGTTCTAGAATATCAGGGCAATTTTCCTTGAGAATTTCTTCACAGATGATTTCTAGGCTCTTTTTTTGATCATGGCTTTCAGGTAGTCCAATAATTTTAAATTGTCTCTCCTGGATCTATTTTCTAGGTCAGTGATTTTTCCAATGAGATATTTTACATTGGCTTTTATTTTTTTCATTCATTTGGATCTGTTTTATAGTATCTTGATTTTTCATAAAGTCATTAGCTTCCATTTGCTCCAATCTAATTTTGAAGGAATTATTCTCTTCAGTGAGTTTTTGAAATCCCTTTTCCATCTGGCAAATTTGGCTTTTTAAGGCATTCTTCTCCTCATTGGCTTTTTGGGCCTCTTTTACCATCTGGGTTAATCTGTTTTTTAAGGTGTTATTTTCTTCAGAATTTGTTTGGGTCCTCTTTAGCAGGCTGTTGACTTGCTTTTCATTATTTTCTTGCATCATTCTCATTTCTCTTCCCAATTTTTCCTCTACTTCTCTTACTTGACTTTCAAAATCCTTCTTGAGCTCCATGGCCTGTAAGCAGTTCATATTTTTCTTGGAAGCTTTTGATGCAGGAGTTCTGACTTTGTTGTCTTCTTCCCGTTCCATGCTTTGATCCTTTTTGTCCTCCAAAAAAGGATTCTATGATCTGTTTGTGCTTCCTCTGCTTGCTCATATTGCCAGCTAATTACTTGACTTGTGAGCTCTTTGCCATGGTACAACTCTGCTTTCAGATTGCAGAGAGTTATGTCCCAAATTGCTGGGGGTTTTGCAGCTGCCTGAGCAATTAGGAGGGTGCCCTCTCTGCAGCCCCCACAAGCTCTGGCACACTGGCCACATATCCCAGGACCATGTAAAGCCAAGCACGGGCAGCTTTTCAGAAGAATGATGCTGTGAACAGCTTTTAAGGTTCTGATTACACAGTATAGTGAACACTCTATTTATTCCATAACAAATCAGAGCAAAACATTCACAGTAAATCAAGGTACAGCATTCACAACATTACAGCTTACCACAGAAAATCAAAATATAGCATTCACAACAACTTATCACAGAAAATGGCCACATAGTTTCCACCACAGTGGTCACAAAGTTTTCAAGAAAGAACAATCATTTAATAACTCAATCATTCAATCATCCTTAAGGAGGTTTGCCTCCTTAAGAGACACAAAGTACAATAGTCAAAGTTCTCCACTCATGGGGCACACTAAGTTAATGCAATCAGTCACTTATTCAGTCATCAATCACTCTTCTATCATCAGAAAATACACAGACCCTCCACCCCAGTTGGTCACCAGTAAATTACAATTTCTCGGTCAGTACACAGTATCCAAGTAAAGTCTTCTTTCAGCTTGACTCAGGGTGGTCTCTCAGATTCCCTGGATCCCCTTCCATGATCCCAGATCATACCTGGATTCGCAAAACTGTCACCTGGGTTCAAAGGCAGACAGCTCCCAGGTCCCCGTCCAGCTCTCTGAGCACTTTCTGATCCATGCTGAAACTCACAATGTCCAGTCAGCCCCAAATCCCTCACAGTCTCTGTTCCCGGGAAGTCAAGGCTTAAAAAAGCCACAAATAGGCTCATACAAAATATCAGCATCACAGCCATGCTTCCTTAGTGTTTGGCAGCTCCAGCTGGCCCTCGGAAATCCTCAATAGCTCCTCAGCAGCTCTGGCTGGCCCTCAGACTCAGCAGGTTTCAATTGGTTCCCATAATCAAAATCACTCCACCCAGGTTTTCAATATCATTCTCTCCAGCCTGGGGAGGGGCTTTCCTCTTCAGCCTCCCCAGTGGCAGCAGCTTCTGCCTCCACAGACCTTGCTCCAAGAAGATTTGTCTCTCCCTCTCTGGGTTTTTCCTTATATACAGTATTGCCCCTCCCTGTTCAGCCCCTTCCTGTTACATCAGCAACATGAGACAGGAGCTCATACCTTCTGTTTCTTTAAGAGAGGCTTAATCTGAACTAGGTGCTAAATACCTCTCAGCTTAGCAAAACAAAAGGAACTTCAAATCTCATTACTGTTACAGACCACCACCCAAGACCACAATCCAGACCCAAGCAGGTTAATGCAGGAGTGATTACCCTCTGCATGATTGCTTGATCCCCCTACAATCTGCAGACCAGGAGCTCTGGAGGCAGCCTCGGGGCAGTGGCTACAGTTGCCATGCCTCTGCCACTTCTTGCCCTGAGGGCAGGGGCCAGACCATGCTCTTCTCCACTCAGTTCCAAGGGAGTGCTGACTGATCCTTTGCTTTCTTTTTGGCATTTATGGGTTGAGAAGTCTGGAAAGCACCACAGCTGCTGGTGATTCACCCTCCTAAATCTGCTCCAGCCATGGCTGGTTGGGGCCATCCTTGGGCTGGAACTGGGGCTCACTTGGGACTGTGCTTGGCTCTCAGCCCAGTGTGATAGTCCCTTCCTCTTGGCCTGCCAGGCTGCCTTCAGCAGGAGATTTGTTTCATTCTGTCATTTTGTGGGTTCTGCAGCTCTAAAATTTGTTTAGAGTCATTTTTTTTACATGTATTGGAGGTGGTGGGAGCCAGAAGCACACAGAGGTCCTGTTTTTACTCTGCCATCTTGGCTCCATCCCCCAACAAGCAATTCTCAAGTGAAGAAATCCAAACTATCAACAACCACAGGAAAAGAACGATATTAAATTACTATATCCAAGTAACTATATTAAAAGAAATCCAAATTTAGCAAGTCTGAGGTGTCATCTCATGCGCAGCAGAATGCCAAAGATGTTTAAAGGAAAATGGTCCTTGCTGGACTGGAGATCCATTTAGAACCAAACCCAGAGAGTCACTGACCTGCCAGACCCTCTGACCTGGCAGATCTACCATTTGGCTCACACATCAAAGAGATCAAAGGTTACAGGAAAGGCCAAATGTTACAAAAATGCAGCAGCACTTCCCATTGTAGCAAAGAATCAGAAATGAAGCAGGAGATCCCCAACTGGGGCAGGCTGAACAAAGAACGTGTGTGAGTGCTACAGACTTACGGTGCAATGGACATTACCACACCCCAATGCATCAGAGAATCCTGGCATCTAAATGGAGCAAGGTGATGACCATCCATGAGGACACACAGAACGAAGCCTGGCAGATGGACTTGGGCAAGTCTGCTTTGTTGATTCTAAGAACTTCCTTTTCTGTGGTTGTTAATTAGAGGGGAGGGGAGGTCTGAGGGAGAAAGGAAGGGTGGCAATGAGGGGTGCAAAGGAAGAGGCCCTGAAACATTTTCTAAATGCCCACAGTGGAGTGGAAGGAGGCGCAGTTGCAGGAGTGCTTTCCAAGCCACATGGGGAAGAAGAAATGCTTTTTGAGCTGCTCTGTGCCCGTGAAGGTGCTGCCTCTTTGGGGATTCAAGTACAGAATGAAAAATACAACTGAAGAGTATAGAGAATGGTTCTCCCAGTGTCCTGAAATCCCGTGTTCCTGCTGTCCCACTGGCAAACCCAAACTCAGAGCTTGGCTTTGCTCCCAGATTTCATGAAGTGTAAATAGACAATGGCTCAGCTCAGAGGGATTCCCTCCAGAAGGGGAGGTGATGCCTTGGGCACCTTTGTGTCTGCCAAGCAAACAGAGCCTACCAATCTTGCCCATGTAAATCATTTTCGGGATGTGACTGACTTTACTCCAAACATCAAGTCACACAAATTTCCCCTGTTCCTTACATCCTCCCCATTCATCATTGTTTAAAGGCACAGGAATATTTGGTTCCCTTCACATACCAAAATTTGTGCCACCCATGGATGAGCACCCATTTGTTTCCCATTCTTTGCTGTCCCAAAAGGATTTCTGCTAATATTGTGGTGGTCATGGGACCTCTCCCTGCAAGGCTGATCTCCCTCAGGGATACATCCCATAGGACAACTCCTGGTACAAAAGGCATGGGTGTTTAAGGAACTTTCAAGTAATTCCAAATGTTTTGTAGGATGGACAGACTCGTTCTCAGCACTCCAGAGTGGGCTTGACTGGGTTGATCTCCCTACAGTCCCCACAAAACTGACTAATACCCAATTATCTTAATCTGCATTTCTCTGTCAGTGATTCAGAGCATCCTTCCAAAGCTGCTGGAAGCTTGCAAATCTTCATTTCAAAAATGGTTGGGAATGGGTAGTTCTTGGGAAAAGAAAGTGGAAAGATCAGTGACCAATAATACACCATTCAGGTGCCCAGCAATCAGAGGCATGCAAATGAACCTGCTGAGAGACTGCTTTTCCCACAGTAAATTAGCAAAGACAGGATGGAGGTGCAGGCAGAGGGGGCTGAGCTGGGCACTGCACTCCCTTTTCTGGAAGCCACAGGAGAGGACATGGGGAGAGCAGAGGGCCCCCACAGCACCCAGGAACAATGTTCTTGTAAGGAACACCTCCAAGCCAGCCGCCAGGGCACATGTGGGCAGCCACTGGCACCACAATGGGCTCAGGGAGGGAGACTCATCTGCCAGGCAGGCTCGACCCCTCCCCATGGGCCAGGACGCTTAGAGACAGGGGCCAAAGGTGGGCGCCCCACTCACCTGCACAGCTGCTTCCTGGGACATCTCTTTCTGGCCTCCAAGGGGCTTCTCCTCGCTCCAGTTGCTCAATCACATCAGGCTTGGAAAGGGCAAGTCCTGCTCAGGGAAATGGGGAAGGAGAGCTCAGAGATAGGGCCCAATAGAGAGGGGATGAGCACCCAACCTTACAAGGGTGCAGATCCCTGGGCTCAGGCTTTTGGGGAGATGCTGCAGGGGGAGCACGCCATGGGGAGGCTGCTGTGCCAGGGCTACCAGGACACCCTGTCTCCCAGCTGTCTCTGCCCTCCCTGTGCCCAGCCATACTGAGGGTCAGCGGGGGTCCTCACCCAGGCAGACCAAGTTTCCATAGTTCTCCAGCATCACTTGGCGGTAGAGCTCCTTCTGGGAGGGCTGCAGGTGCCCCCACTCCTCCGGGCTGAAGGTCACGGCCACGTCTCTGAAGGTCACTGGCTTCTGAAACACAGGGACACGTGTTCAGCTGGAGATCCCCCTCTCCCCTTCCCCCAGTGTGCACTCCATCCCAATGCAGGACACGCCTCCAGACAGGTCACTCCTGGAACCGCAGCCCCTTCACCAGGGAAATGCCGACTCCAAGGCAGACCTTGCCCGGCCTCCCAGAAGGTGCCTATCCCTAGCCTGAGGTCCGGTCCCCAGACAGGCAAGGGCAGGGAGACGGGGAGGTCAGCCCTGGCCATGCCCACCACCCCAGGGACCCGCCCTCACCCCCTGGGGACTCCCAGACTGGGGGAGGCCATGGTGCGGGAGACACGTGTGCCCACCCCAGGGCCGCAGCTGGACAGAAGGTCAGCCACTCACCAGGAGGGTCCCTGTGCTCTGGGGTGCGGGCGCCATGCCCGTCTCCTCCTCCTCTGGGTCGGGCAGAGCTGAGAAGGGAAAGCGAGCCATGAAAAAGACAGGATCACGTGCCCACCACCTGAGGGCACCATGGGCAGCCACAGGCAGGCTGGGGATGCCAAGAACGGGGGAGAGGACATGGGGAGGGTCATGTGTCTGGCTGGATGTGGCCGTGGGAAGCAGGGCAGTGCCGGTGCGCAGGGAAAGAGGGCTGGTCCTGCGGGAATGATGGGGGGAGGGGGAGTCTCTCCTGAGACACTGGTGAGCCACAGCAGGTGGAGGAGCAGAGCCTACAGGGCAGAGGTCTGCAGCATACACGCCCCCTCGTCTGGCCAGCTCATTGGACGACCTTGGGCCACGGGAACCAATCAGAGGCCTCGCTGCTCCCTGGCCCCTCCTAGACTTTGTCCTCGTCTCAAAGCTGGCAGGAACCTGCTATCCCACGAGGAGGGGAGGGGAAGCAGCTAAGGCGCTGATTGGCTCTTGTGCCCAAGGGCCAACCAATGGACGTGCTTATGAGCAGAGGGGCGGGGCTAAGGCTACGCTAAAAGCTGGGGCTAGGTGTGACTGCGCAGGTGCAGCTCCATCAAGGAGGTGGTGGAGCCCCCCACACACACACACACACCACGCCCACTTTTCCTCTTTGTTGGCCTGGTAACAGGTACCGGGCGCCCCAGCCCAACCCGGTTCCCCCGTCTGCCTGGCTGCGGCCTCGGCCCGGCTCCCACTTACCCCGGCACCAGCCCTAAGGTGCGAGCCCCGGCGGCGGCTGAGGACGGAACAGAAGCGAGGCTGCCAGGCTGGACCTGGAAGGATGCTGCCAGTTAGGGGGCGGAAGTGCCGTTGCCATGGAGACCTTCCAGGAAGCCCGCCCAGAGCCTCCGCGCTCTGCCTTCTGGGAAATGTAGTTTGTGGGCCCAGAGAGTGTCCGGGCTTCAGTAGCTTCTCTGGAGCTCGTCTCATTTTGTAGCTTGCGGTGCCAGAGTCCAAACCCAGAACCAGCGAGTCCCTCTGGAACTTCTGGTTTGCAGACTATGCTGTGCTTGGAGCAAGGGCTGTCGTTCCCATTCCCCACCCTTCCATGTGGCATGGGAGTATCATCGTGTGTGCAAAGGGAAGCACAAAAGCAACCTCCAGCCTCTTCTTCTCCAGCCCTTTGTCCAAGGGAGGCTCATTCCTGCCAGAAGCCAAACGACTCATCTCCCTTCACAATTAGTCTAGGCGGTGGGTTTTCAGGCTCTATCCAGGTTCTGGTCATTGTTTCATTCACTGCAGCAGCAGCACCCCAAGCTTTATATCCAAGGCTTAACTTTCATCCCACCAAGTACCAACCACAGTGAATACACATAGGAAATACCAAGAAAGGAGAAAGGATAAAGAGGATATATACCAGACTATACAGAGTGAAAGAGCTCTCTAATGCACAGAGTTCAACCAAGAGAGAGCCTCAGATCTCAACTCAAGGGGAAATTTCCCGAAGTCTCTAGTGGAGCAAGCTGGGGACAGGGACATAATAGAGACTGCTGGTTCCTCTCATGTCAGCTTCTTCCAGACTTGGGGAACAGCCAGACAAAATACCTGGAATCTGGACATGTTTTGTTGGAGTGTCCTGTTGGTGGAACGTCAAGAAGGCCAGTGTTTTGAAGAAGTTGTAGAGGGGTGTAACATGTGATAAGACTTGAAAGGGGAGGCAGGTTATGAAAGACTTTGAATGACAAAGGAAGAATTTTGTATTTGATACTGGAGGAGAGAGGGAGCCATTGGAGTTTATTGAATAGGGTGGTGAGTGTTGGCCATGTGTCTTAGGAAGATGATTTTGGTGACTTAATAGAGAATGGACTGGGGGGAGGGGGAGGTACTGAGGCAGGCAGATACCACCACCACCACCCCTGCCCCAAGTAGGCTATTTATTGTAATAGTCCAGGTGTAAGGTGGTGAGGGTCTGCCTCAGGATGGGAGCAGTATCAGATGGCAGAAGGGGGAGTATTATTAGAGAGATGTAGCAGAGGTGAAATGGACCAAAGATGCTGCAGAGGTGAAATGGACCAGAGATGGTGCAGAGGTGAAATGGACCAAAGATGGTGCAGAGGTGAAATGGACAGGCCTTGGTAAAGATGGATATCCCTTGGGGGGTGAGAGAGAGTGAAGAGTCTAGGATGATCATAGGTTGGTAACCTGAGGCACTGGGAGGATAGGGGTGCCCTGTTGTTTTCATTCATTTCAATCCTGTCCAACTTTTTGTAGTCCCATTTGGGGTTTTCTTGGCAAGATACTGGAGTGATTTGCCACTTCCTTTTCCAGCTCATTCACAGGTGAGGAAACTGAGATAAGCAGGGTTAAGAAACTTGCCCATGGTCACACAGCTTGTAAATGTCTGAGACCAGCTTTGACTCACAAAGGGAGTCTTCCTGCCTCTAGGCCTGGAGCACTATCCCCTTTGCCACCAGCTGCCCCAGCGTTGCTCCAGATGGTAACATACTGTTACAATAATAGCAATAGCTAATGTTTATATGGCTTTTACAATATGGCAGGCATTGTACTAAGTATTTTACAATTGTCTCATTTGATCCTATCAAACAACTCAGCAAGGTAGATACTATTATTATTCCCATTTTACAGATGAGGGAATTGAAGGAAACAGAGGTTAAGTGACTTGCCCGGGTTCACACAGCAAGGAAGTGTCTATGGCTGGATTTGAACTTAGATCTTTCTGACTCCAGGCCCAGCACTCTATGCACTGTGGTTCCCTCTAGCTGCCATCAGTAATAGGGAAGGTGTCTGGGGGAGAGGGCATCAAGGAGAGTTTAGGGACAAAGATGAGTTGAGTTTCAGATGTCCACTGGATAGATGTCCAGTTGGAGATATCTGAGTGGCAGCTGGAGATGTGAGACGGGAGGTCAGCAGAGAGGTTGGGGCAGGACAGGTAGATCTGAGAATCATCAGCACAGAGATGGTCATTAAATCCACTGGATTTAGGGTTAGAGTCAGATTTGAGTTCATCCAAAGCCATGGAAGAGAGATGTGTCTGAAAGGGATTGGATGCTTTTCTCCCTACCATAGATTGAGACTGGAAAAAGTTCTGAAGCCTGTGTGAATTCTGAGGAGTATGGTCCCATAAGGACAACATTCTCTTTTCATCCTGGAAGAAGACAGTTGGGCAGCCACAGACAGTGTCTTCCCTGGACCAGGAATCTGAAAGAGAGACAGAGAAAGGAAGGAAAGGAAACAGAGTAGAACCATTAGCAGGAAGCCAATGAGTTGCTGCCCAGATCCAGAACCCTTGATGCTCCTGTCCCAGGAGAGGGCTTCCTCTCTTCTCTAGGACTTATTCCTGAACTCTCTTTGGCACTGGTGGGCCAGGGTGCCTAAGGCTTCTGACTCTTCCCCTCTCCTCAGGGTTCTAGTGGGCTGAGGACCTGGAGTGGGGGATGGGGTGGAGGAAAGGGGAGGTACTTGACTTCCACCAGTATTGACTTTTACCCAATGTGCTTGCTAAAGTGGTATAGTAGAAACAAGTGATAGGAAATGTTCAGTCCCCAAACCTGGGGTATGCTCACCTACAAAGCCCTGGGAAGAGCGGGCTTCACCTTTGAATGTCATGGCTGTGAGGGACATACATAGAGATCATGGGTGGCCAATGGGTGAACTCGCAATCACTGGTTCCTGAAGGTCCTTTCTAGAGGTCACAGCCGCCATCTTTCATATCCGTTCTTTCTATTCCTTATATACAACAAAGAGTTGTATGCCTTGAAGCTATTTCTCTTTCTTCTTGTGGCTCTTTCTGCATCTTTCTATGTCCCTGCTTGTCCTCAACTGGTCTCTTTGCTCCTGCTTGGACTCGTTTTCTCCAGCTCTTCTAATTCTCTGATGCCATACATGGTCACTGCGGGGAGAGTGTAACCCCCTCTTTGGGCTTAATGTATTCCTCCCCTCAACTTGCTACCTTTGGATAGAAGCACAAGGGTCTGTGTCCTCAAGTACACCTGAACCTAGAAGGACTATTTTGCTGCTGGATTGAGTGATAAAATCCTCTGCTTTTGAAAATCCTCAGATTATTTGCTTACTCAAACATCCTAATCAGGTCTTGACTCTTTTTGAGATGGCCATATCATTGATCTTCCCATTGCTCATGAATGTTTTACTTCCATGTGTATGAACTCTGAGATTCCTTTATCTCTTAGTGAAGAAGCATTTGCTGCACACTGCTGTGTGCCAGGTGCTTCACTAAGTGCTGGGAATGCTAATTCAAGCAGAAAGAATAAGAGTCTCTGCCCTCAGAGAGCTGACATTCTAATGGGGGAAGCCAGTGCACAGAAGGAAACGTGCAGAAGCATAAAGGAGAAGGTGTGGAGGGTGGCCTGGATGCTCTGGCTGACCTGGTGCTTCCTTGAATGAGTTCTGGGAGGAGCTGTCCAGTCAGAGGGGGAAGCCATAGGGGTGAGTCCCAGGGACGGAGTGAGCTTCCAACATGAAGGTGTTTCCAGGGCATGGTAGAGAAGGTCTGGAGTGCAGCCTGAAGAGAAAAGACCTGTCATCTTTTTATCACTCTCTGACAATGGGCTGGGAAGGGGAGAGTCCCACTGGGAAGTCACTCTTCCTGTGTGGCCCTCAGAGCTGGCCTGTGCCCTCATGCTGCACCGATGCACCAGGTCATGGAAAGTATGGGGCCAACCTCCAGTATTTACGAGAAGTCACATTAAATCCCTCAAGTGTATTCTTTGCCAGAATAAAAACCCAGTGGTGTGCAGAAGTGAGGCCTTCATTCTTGAAGAGGCCCAAAGTGACATACCCATGTTGGGGTCACAGAGCCCCTTTCTTCTTGTCTTTTCCCTCAGCACCCCTTCTATCAGACTGAGTGCTCCAGTCACAGCCTTCTCCATTTGGCTGTCCTCTATCATTCTGTAAGAGGAGAACCACAGAAATTGCTGGCAGTGACGGCCCCATTCAAGGTGCTGCCATGAGACACCCTTGCCCTCTCCTCTTCTTTTCTCCTGCTGTACATAAACCCCCTCCCCTCCAGTCCTGATCTCCTCTTACTGTCCTCTTCTCCAAAGCTGGGGAGAGCTATAACTCCCAGGGTCTTGGTAGCCAGCCAAGTCTTGCCACAAGTTATTACAATTCCATCTTTCCCTCTGCCTTAAGGCCCCTAATCCTGTTTACCTTAGTTGATTGGGGCATGCACAAAGCCAGGTTATGTATGCCTTTACAAGCATCATTCTGAGAAGGGGTCCATAGGCTTCACCAGATTGCCAGCAAAGGAGTCCATGATACACAAAAGGTTAAGAGCCCCTGAAGCTGGAAACTTTCACGAGATGGTCTCATCATCCCAAACAGACTGCTAGCTTAGCCTTTGGGCTTTACCCCTTGAGGCTGAGGGGGAGTAGAGGCCTCAGAAAGAAGTCCATGCCCTAAGCTGGCCCCCAGTGGCTAGAAATGGATGTGATCAGGGAAAATCAATTCTACCAGAGAGGATTCTGGGAAGATGGCAAAGTAGCAGGTCAGAAATTGTTAGGGCCTCCTGTTGTACTTGGCCTCCCCTCCCTCCCCTGGCACAACACTCCAAATTTCCTTGAGGAAAAAAAAAGATGGAACATCACCTCAGAGGGAATAGAGAAGAGCAGAAATAAAAGTTAGGGTAAAGCCATTGTTCCTCTAAGACAATTTGAGGAGACCCACCCCCAGGGAAGACCCACCATCCAGGGTGGAGTTTCAGGTTTGACCCCAGTGAAGGGCAAACTCCTCCAGCCAACTCTGCAGAATCTCCAAACGACAAGCCCTGGAGGGCAGCCTCAGACTTAGAAACTTTCATCTCACAGACAGACTTGGGTCTGATGGCTAAGTAGGAGAAGATGGAAGGACCTTTCCCTGTCTAGGGATGCCAAGCACAGCTGTGCTGACCAGACACATCCTGGGCTGGGCTGCCAGCAAAGAAGAAAGAGATAATTATGATGTTGGTAGAGAAGATCTGGATTCATATCAGAGAAAGATAGTGGGGCTAAAAAAGCCATGAGAAACATCAAATTCAGAAGCACAAAAAGAGTTCTTGGAAGAACTTTAAAATCAAATAGAGATCAAGGAAAAATTAGGGGGAAAAAGCAACCCAAGAAAATGATGAGAAGTCAACCAACTTGAAATAGAGAATCAAAAACTTAAGGAAGAAAATAATTCCTTGAAAACTAGAATTGGGCAAAAGGAAGCTAACGACAATCTAAGACACCAAGAAATCATAAAACAAAATCAAAAGAATGAAAAAATAGAAGAGAACATGAACCATCTCATCAGAAAAACAACTGATCTGGAGAGCAGATGAAGGACAAATAACATAAAGAACCATCAGACCACTTGAAAACATGGTGAAGAATCTTGCTTCAGTGCTACAAGAGCTTATCAAGGAAAATTGCCCTGAAATTCTACAATAAAAAGGTCAAGCAGAAATAGAAAAAAATCCATTGAACACCACCTGAAAGAGATCCCAGGAGAAGACACACAGGAATAGCCTAGCCAAGTTTCAAAGCTCCCGGGTTAAGGAGGAAACACTGGAAGCAACAAGAAAAAAACTATTTTAATATCATGGAGCCACAATAAATATTACACAAGATAACATCAAGTTGGCATTCAATGAACTGAAACACTTTCAGGTATTCACGACAAAAACAGCAGAACTTAACGGAAAGTTTGACATATACGTCCCAGCAGAAATGTAAAGCAAACGTTAAAGACCAATCACAAGGGATTCAATAGGGTCAAAATGTTTACTTCTTACATGTGAAAACATTATCAGTACTTTTGTACTGATGGCAGACTCATCATTGTTTGAGTAACACGAAAGAAAGGCTCGGGCTGAGCTGTGTATGATGGGGTGATTCTTAAAAAAACTGTGTACGGAGAGATTGAGAAGGAGTAATTATCTCATACAAATAGGCATAAAAGGAAAAATTGATACAGAAGAAGCTAGTGGGGGGAGGATATACATATATACATATATGGCAAGAAGGGTATAAAAGCCTTCTAAATTCAGAAAGAAAGAAGAGGGTAAGAGGATGGGATCAGGGGAGAGGACAAAGAAGGGACTCTTAGAGGGCTGGGTGGGTTAAGGAAAGGAGGGCAAGGCAGCAGGTAGAAGTAAAGCAGAGGCGTGAGGGAGGGATAGGGTAAATAGGATGAGAAGGGTAGTGAGGAAAAATAGGAAGGCAGAAAATACACAAGTAATTGTAGCTTACAATGTGAGTGGGATAAGTTTACCCATAAATGAAAACTGATAACATTGATATTTTGAATTCAACAATATATTTCTTTCAGGAAACAATAAGAATGAGAAATACACACAAAGATAAAATAAAAGTCAGGAATAGAATACATTATGCAAAAAAGCAGGGTAGGAATCACGATCTCAGACAAAGTTAAAGCTAAAATAGATTTAGTCGGACAAGAAAAACAGGGGATCTACGCTCTCCGTCGGTACTGTTGTTCAGCACTTTTAGAGCAGCGGTTCTCAACCTGTGGGTTATGTTCAATTTGTAACAATGAAAGTGCATCCCGCACATCAGATAGATTCATAACAGCAGCAAAATTACAGTGATGAAGCAGCAGCGAAAATGATTGTATGGTTGGGGGTCACCACAACATGAGGAGCTGTATTAAAGGGTCGCGGCATTAGGAAGGTTGAGAACCACTGTTTTAGAACATTTAAAATAACTAGTATAAAAATGACTGAAAGGGGCAGCTTGGTGGCTCAGTGAATAGAGCACTGGGCCTGGAGTCGGGAGGACCTGAGTTCAAATCCAGCCTCAGACACTAAACACAAAACTAGTCGTGTGACCTTGGGCAAGTCACTTAACCCCAATTGCCCCTCCAAAAAAAATTGTAAAATAACAAAGTATACCTGCCAAAACAGACACAGGAAATATATGAACATAAATATAAAACACTTCTTATACAAAGAAAGTCAAATCTAAGTAATTGAAATAATATTTATTGTTCATGGGTGGGTTAAGCTAACATAATTTTTAAAATGACGATTTTACCTAATCTATTTATTTAATGTCATCCCAATTAAATTACTAAAAATTATTTAACTGAGTTAAAAAAATAATAAAGTTCATTTGGAAGGACAGAAGATTAGGAAATCAGGGCGAAAAAGATGTAAAAGAAGCAGATTCAGCATTAGTATTAAGTATTGGAACTTAAACTATATTATAAGGTAAGAAAGAGCATTGTTGAAGTATGAAATGGATAATTTTGATTAAATTAAAATTTTCTTGTAAAAATAGTACCAGCCAAGAATAAAATGAATGCAGAAAATTGGTGAGAAAAAACTTTCATAGACAAGTTCTCAGGAATATTGGTGTGGTGTAGAAAACGATGAGCTTGTTGGATTCTAGAATAACATGGAAAGACTTGGACCTATGAAGGAAGGCACAGATTACAAGTGAAAATAAGCATAATAGTCTCACATATATTTGTATGAGTATATATGTATGTTATAGATATCCACACGTATGTATATACATGTATGTGTATATCTATGTACATGTGTGTCGTTTCCACACTTAATTGCAGCCTTCTTTAAGAAGGGTGGGGACAGTAGTGTAGAAATAAAGTAAAAAGGGGCAGCAGAGAACACAAGAAAACCACAAGGAAGCCGAGCAAAGCGGGGCTGCTCTGAACACAATTCGTAGCATTTATTATCGAGGCTTCCTTGAACTGGAAATTTATTGTTTGATACCGAACACCCTCATGTTCTGCTGTGCACATGGCAATGTTTTTTTTTCTTTTCTCATTTTGAATTTAAGTTTAAAATACATTTTAAAATTCACCAAAAAGAAACTAGCAAACTACGAATTGATCATTTTGTTGATTGTTGAGACTTAAGTGGTGAAGAGAATGTTACTAACGCGGATTAAAAGCGTAAAAAACATCAATTCTGCCCCTTTCTCTTGCGTTGGGAGCGGGGGGGGGGGGGGGGGGGGGGAAGGTCCTGGCTTCAGAGAGCGGCTCTAACTGCTTTCCCAGAGACCTCTGCTGGGACCCGCTGAGATTCTGCGGATTCGGCTCCGCGGCGGCTCCGTGCGGAACACTCACTGCCATCGTCGTTCATTCTTCAGTGTCGAAGAGGACGGATGACACCATAGGCTGACATACTGACTTGCTCATGAACTGGATGTAACTGCTGCCTGGGGAGAGCTAAAAGCGACTGTCACAGAGAACACTGGAGAAGCACGCGGTGGATATGAACAGGATGCGCCATATATGCAGTGAGGAATTTTGAAGAGCAGAAGTAACATCTTAAGCTGTGTGCAAGGAAAAATAGAAGGGTCGGTCACATAGCAAGGAATGAGGCAGACAGCCGGGGACCCCAGTGGTATCTCTGTCATGTCGGCAGAAAACCCAGCAGGACTCCAGTGGGTTGGGTGGAACCCCTGTAGGTGTATGCTAGAACCAGCTGAAACTGGCCTTGTGAAAATTGATTGTTAAAATTTCAGTTTGAGCATTTGCACCTTGGAAATCGGCAAATGCTTTAAAACAGGGCTTGGTTTATTATTTTGCTGGCTGTCTAAACTTATAGTGATCGAGTAATTATTAATAACACGAATTAAACTTTAAAACGTACTGTGCAGTTGTTTGTGGGATTTGGGGTGGTTTTATTCATTTTTTTGAGAGATAGTTGTTAAAACACTTACGAGCAAGCCTCTGGCCCGCTTTGATGAGCTTTTTAGATGACACAGACAGAAGCCACAAGGACAGGCTAGAGTAGATGAGTGACGGTCCGCATTGTGGGAGGGAACTCGTGAATGGATTAGATCATGGGTCCATTCGAGTTGGTGAATAAATGCCAATAGGTAATATCTCAATGCATTGCTCATAAAATGAGTTTTTATAGCTGGCCTTTGTTTCTAAATCGCTGACGTTTCTCCCCAGCCCGTGGGAGAGCCATTCCTTACACATTTCTGAAAGGGGAAGAAATTCAGAGTTCTGCAACACTAACCAGAATTTCAAATCTCTGCCTGGCAACAGCTCTGCAGAGGAGGGGGTGTGTCTTCTCGCGTTTGGTTGTGGGGGGCTCCTTGGGTTGTTATCATTTTGCACCAGTTTCTATCACTTTCTTGGGCTTCGCATTTATATTCCTGTACTCGCTGTTTTCCTGGCTTTTCCTTCTCTTTGACACCAATTCATTCCCTGTTTTTCTGCATCCATCACACCGCTTCTCTCAGCACAGTGATGGTGCATTGTATTTCTGGGCACCACTTTCTTTAGCCAGTCTTCAGTCGTGCGCATGTTTTCCCCCAAACCTTCCCCTATTCTGAAATTCCTTCTCACAGGGAGGGGATAACAACCCAGGTGTCGTCTTCAGTTCCTCACTCTCATCCCCCTACATTGCCAAGTCCTATCAATGTTATCTTCATAGCATCTCTTGTAAACGCCCCCTTCTCTCCTCTGACACTACCAGCACTCTGGTGCCCACCTTCATCACTACATGCCTGGACAATTGCCATAGCTCCCGGTTGGTTCTCCCATCTCACCTCTCCCTAAGCTGGCCCATTGTCCACTCAGCTATCTGACCAATCTTCCAGAAGCACAAGTCTGACCATGCCACCACCTCTTCAAGTCAATAATCTCCACCAGTTCTCCACTTGATCCTGCAGGATCAAATATAACATTCTCTGGCGTTCAAGCCCTTCATAAGCTGCTCTCCTGCTTTTCTGGGCTTTGTCCACCTTGCTTCGCTCTTGTACTTTTCAGTCCAGTGAATCTTGCTGTTCTCAGAACACGACCCTCCATCTCTTGGCTCTGAGCCTGGAATCTTCTCTCTCAGCTTCCTTCAAGTCTCTGCTAAAATCCCTTCTTCAACAAGAAGCCTCCCTGAGCTCCCCTCAAGCTGGTGCCTTTCCTCTGTCGACCATCTCTAATTCATTCTGTCGATGCCTTGTTTGTGTGTAGTCGTTTTCTTGTTGGCTCCTTTGTTAGACTGAGTTCCTTGAGAACAGGGACTATCTTTTGCCTTTCTTCATATCTGTTCCTTTTATCCTAATTTGTATGGTGTCTGGTGGTTGTTGTTGTTGTTGGATTCCTGTGTTTGTCCTTCATTTTTGAAGGGGACCACAGCACCAAGGAGATGATGCCATGACTTGCAGTTGGCTTTGATTGGAGGGAGGGAGGGCTGTGCAGGGTCACCGCCCTCACTGTCTCCTCCAGAGCCAGCTGGGTCCAGTAGCCAGACATTCATCAGGACGACTGGAGATGGTCCAGGATGCCATGGGAGACCCTGGCCCGGGCAGGCAAAGGCACTCAATAAATGCTTCTCCACACTTTCCAGTTAGCCAACCAGTTAACAAACATTTTCCGTTCTTTGCTATCACATGTGCTATTATGTTTTAGTTCATATGAGGCTTTTCTTTCTGTCCCTGACCTCCTTGGGTTAGCCAGTAATGGAATCCCTGAGTCAAAGGGTAGATGTATGCCATTTTCTTTACAGAATGCAAGGCGACAGTGCATTAGTGCCCGTCTTTCCACAACTCCTTCAGAATTAGCTGTTCCCATTTTTCATCTTTATTCAAGCTCTACTTTCCTTTGATTTCTTCCTTTTTCATTATTATACTTGGTATTCTCAATCTTTTGTTCCTACAAAAATAATTTAGTTTAGCTTTGAAAAGTATCCCCCTAGTAGTTGGGTTGCTATAGGATTAAACCTATAAATTAGTTTTTCTCACATTGAAAATTTGACTATATTAGCACAGGCCAGCTACGAGCACTGGAAAATCCCTGTAGTTGCACAAATTGTTCTTTCTTTCCTCAAGAGCATTTTGTAATTGTAGCTATACGGTCATTAAGCGTGCTTCGAGATACGAATTCCCAAATGTTTTTTGCACTTCGTGTTTATTCCGAGATTTCTCTCTTCATTCTACTTCCTTGGTATTGTTTCTATATAGAAGTGATGTTGATTTATGGCAGGGGGAGGGGGATTGCAGCCTGTAATTTCACCAGCGCTATTATTTCAATTGGCATCCTCGCTGACTCCCTGGGCGTTTCCAAGCCAAGCATTTCCATTAGCCAAGGAGGAGCGCTGGTTCCGCTTGCGGACCTTTGCGCTTTGCTTTCATCTCACGGCTCTCACTAGCATTCCAGAATGTTACCAAATTCTAGCTGAGAAAGGGGGGTCCTTGTTTATACCTGTATTGGGAAAACTTTTAGGGTTTCCCCATCGCACTCAATAGAAGCTTTTCGTTCAAGAGAGATGTTATAGGAAAATAGATTCTGCTATGCCCGTGCTTTGTAGGGTTTCTATTGTAAGTGACTGTGCTGAAAAACCCAAGTATCAATGAGATGTAATATACACAACGCGGTCGCTAGGTGGCGCCGTAGTGCACAGAGCGCTGGGCCTGGAGTCAGGAAGACTCATCTTCCCGACTTCAAATCTGGCCTCAGACACTTTCTGGCTGTGTGATCTTGGGCAAGTATTTTAACCCTGCCTCAGTTTCCTCATCTGTAAAATGAGGAAGGAAATGGCAAACCTCTCCAATATCTCTGCCAAGAAAACCCCAAATAGGGTCACAGAGACTGGAACACAACTGAAAAATGAATTAATACCAACATTTTATATTCCATTCCGTGACTCTATTCTGAATTTTATGTAGCCTAAGGCCTTTTGTCTGAGTGAAGAAGCTCATGAACTCAAAACGTTCAGTCTTCCTCTCTCATAGTTAGATGTCAAAAGTTTAGTCTCTCTATCGATCACTTTTAATTAAAAGAAAAACTCTGAGCCAAGTTTAGAGGTTCCATAATCTCATAAAGCCCTTGAATTCTAAAGGAATCACTTTGTGCCAAGGAAACTTACTATCCCTCATAACTTCAGCTCCTGAGACACTCAATGACACGTGTGCTCTCTTTGAAGACCTGCTGGCTGAGTTGCCACAGTCCCACAAGGCACAATGGGTATCTTAGCCAATCCTTGCCCAATTAAAGGCAGCCACATCTCATTCCCAGCTACCACTCGCTAGTCTGCTATGCTTGGTCCACTATAAATAGCATGAGGATGCAGCTGGGTCCCACACATCAAGAAGGCATCCCTTTAAGACAGAGAGGGGTGGTTTTGGCCCCAGGTATGTGTAAGCCTGTTTTTCTTGATGTGACCAATCATGTTGTCTTCACCCCCATGACGCTGCCCACCATATAACATGCTGTATTGTTGCCTTACCTAGCCGGTTCTGTTCTTTGTTCTATGCTTATAAGAGGGAGCTGCACCTCCAATTCAAGGTCTTTTGGCTAACTGAGGCATTCTTTAGACCCACCTTATTACCCGGCTCATAAATTGGTGTCTTGTTCAGAGAATCCATGGCTCAGTCTACCTTTGTTGAATTTCACTCAACGGTGCTTAGTCAGAGATCTTTCTGCACCTCTTTAGATGTTTGGTCTTGGATGATTTTGTATTGATTGTTCTCCTAATATTAAATCATCCTTGTACCTCTGGCATAATCATTCTAACCTAATCATACTGATTTTTTTTTTCTCAAAAAGTGGCTCTAGCATATTTGCCAGGATTTTGTTTAAAACTTTTGAATGGACATTGTGACATCCATTGATAGTTCTCTTTCTTCACTTTCTCCTACTATGGTTTAGACATGAGGACTCTGTCTCACACAAGAAGTTTGGTATTGAGGATTTATTAAGCATACTTTAGCATAGATAGTTTTCTGAAAGTTTAATAGAACTTTATAAATTCATCTGTATCAGAAGTTATCCCTTCTCCCCCCCCCCCCCAAGTACTTCCTTTAGTTCAATTTTATTTTCGAGACTGGATAACTTATGATCTGTTTGATGCTCTGACAATGTATTTTAGATTTTTATAGGTAGTTTATTTCTTTTAAATTCTGTTTTCTAAATCATATAGATGTGAATGGTGGATTCTGATATTTCTTTTTATACTGGATTTTTTTTGGGGGGTGATCTTATTTTGTTCACTTCTTATTTCATTTTCCTTGTTTTAATCAGTTTGGGTAAAGGTTTGTTGACATTGTTAGCTGTTTCATAGAACTGAATTTTAGTTTTGCCAGTTCTATAATCTTTTCAGTTCCCCACAAGATCTATTTTTCTGCTAATTTTAAGAATCTCTATATAAGGTTGAATATTGCTGTGGTATAGGAAACAATGAGTGGGCAGACTTACAAAAATATGGAAAAACTTGGACTTAAGAAGATGTTACCCACCCTCAGAGAAGCAGAGGGCAAACTGGCATAGTCTTACATAGATACATACGAATGTATATGTCTATATATATGATTATACATATCTATGTACATTATGGAAGTGTGTGTGTATATGTATGTGTGTATTTATGCGTATAGTGTTTGTGTGTATGTGTGTGTGAGTTTATAGCCTTCTTAAGGGAGGGGGGGAAGAAGTGAAAAATAGAACAAAGCAAAAAGTGCCCAGCAGAAAACAAAAGAAAACTGAGAAGAAAGCAGAGATGGACAGCTCAGAAGCCAAGGTGTAGTGTTCATTATATAGGCTTTCTTGAAATGGAATTTATTGCTGTATATTTTGAATAGTCTCTTATGTTCTGCTGTGCACATGGCAATTCTTTCTTTTCTTATTGAGTATTTAAGTTTAAAATAAAGTAATAAAAAATTTTCTCTCCGAGTTTTGGGGAATTTTTGTTGGCTTTGTAAATTTTTAAATGTACATTCAGTTCACCAATCCTCTCTTTTACTCTTTTAATGTATGTTTTTAGAGATATAACTTTCTGAGGATCGCTTCAGCTACTCCCAGAAATGTTGGGTGTCTCCTCATCATCTCTTACATAGTTAATAGCATCCATGTTTCTACCCACTCATTACTTACAATTTCATTATCTTCTCCATTTAGTTATGTCTTCTGCTTGTGCTTCATGAATTACTATTTTATTGCATTATGGTCTATATCATGCAAATTCCCAGCACACACACATATACACATACATATACGTATGTATGTATGTATTTCCTTCCTTCCATAAAAGATGTCAAGGATTTCTGCTATTCTAGTTACTTTCAATTTCCCTGAGTCCTAATACTTGGGCTATTTTTGTAAAAGTGCCATGGGATGACAAGAAATGTGTATTCTTTAGTGATCCCATTTAGAAGGTGCTAGAAATCTTAGCTCTAAATTCTCCAATAGTTTATTGAAGCCTAGGATGGAGCCTGTTGGAATGGGAAGGGCATGGCCACTTCTGCAGTGGGCGGGGGCGAGGCCAGGAGCGCTTCTCTTTCCCTACCTTTTAGGTGAAAGGCCTTCCTTGGTGCGACGTCTTCCTCTGTCATCCCCCTATCTGCCTCCCTTCCCGGGGCCTGGCTCCCCCTTTCCCGATCCCTCCATCCCCCTGGTCTCAGGGCTCTTTAAGGGTTTCTACACTAGTCCCCTTCCCATCTCGGTCTCTGCTCTGGGGGACTCTTTAAGGGTGTCTACACTGGCCCCCTTCCCATCTCCACATTCTCCATTCAGTCCGCCCTGCCCAGGATGTGCTCTCAGTGGCCTTAGAGCATGTGGGATAACCCCCCCAGCAGACTGGGGGCACGTAAGATGGGCCTTGAATGTCAGACCAAGGAGTCCACGTAGTCCCTGGAGCTGCTGAAGCGGAGGGAAGGGGGCTTGAAGGGGCAAGGTAAGCACCTCTGTAAGGAATAAGATTATACAAACCAAGGCTCCAACTCAATAGGACCTTTCTATTACCCCCAGTTGTTTTGGAACAGAAAATCCTAGGAACATGAGGGCTGCACTTCTCCTGGGACCCTGGCCAGGACCTTGAGAAGAGATATGGTTAACTGCCCAACTCCTGGAACTAGCCATTCCAAGGAAACATTGTTCTTGGGGTACGGGGGGAGGCCTTGGAGGGATTGGCCTCCCTCCCCGGCCTCACACAAGATGATGCTTGCTAAAAAAAACATACTGCTAAAAAAGCCGTATGCCTTCTTTGTTCTCAGTACTACTAAAACCGTAAGATTCAGACCCCAAATTGGAATCTCACCCATGGAGGAGACGTCCTGCCTGGGACCCTCTCGAGTAGGACCCTGATGGCTGTACCTGGGATTCCCCAGCTTGTGTGGTCAGGTGTTGGTGCCTCCCCGCATCGGTGATGACTGTAAATATGTATAGATATATTCTATTAAGCAGTTGGAGCCCTGCCTGTCCCCAGTGGGACCATTCACGTGAATCCTGAACCTCCTTAATCAGACAGGGCTGTGGCCAGGCAGGCTCGGGAGGCCATCTGTGCAGCCTGGGGTGTTGGGTCGGAAGGGAGGAAAGGGGTCACTGAAATAGGCCTGGATGGAGACCGTGGCTGCAGGGAAGCAAATGAAAAATCTTTATTAGGGACTGGCCTGCCCTCCGGGAGCGCACATTCTAATGGGGAGGGGGAAGTCCCAGTTCCTGGTCAGATGGAGAGGACAGCTACAGAGCAAAAGGTCAGGACTTTCTCAGCATCATTTCCACTCAAAATAGCAAAGGCTTCTGTGCCAAAGCTTTTGCTGAGGAGACGGGCAACTGGTGGGGAAAGGGGGGCACACAGGTGCTTGCTGGGTTACATCTGGGTGGGGTGGCGGCCAAGTAGGTGATCTGGTGGGGAGGGAGGGGGCCGCTGTTTGCAAGGCTCTGACATGTCCCTGCCTGGCGCAGGCAGCATTTGGGGCTGATGTTGCCTGGTGCATTGAGGGTAGCGCCCCACAGTGGTGGCTGTGGAGGGTGGGATGGATGCAGGTCTGGGGGTCCGGGAGCATGGTTATTCCTGGGGTTCTTGGCTCTGACCTGCCTGGCACATATCACCCCTTGTCTTGCCTCAGAAAGCCTGGAAGGCTGAGACATTGGGCCAGCACAGCTGACCAGACTCGGTAACTGAATTTCAGGAGACGATGGTAGACTCAAGCTGTGGTGCCCTTAGCAGAAATGAGGTTGGAAAGGGGTCAGTTTGGGAAGAGAACGAGGTCTAAATGTCTGACACACCTCTGGGACAGAGGACTGGACAGATCTTAGGCCAGTGGCCAAGTGGAGTTCAATGAATAGCCAGTGACTCCATGAGAGCTCCCACGCTGAGAAGGAGGACAGAGCTTGGGGGGATGCCCCATTTAGTGAGGGGGTATGAGTGACCACACCACAGGAGGAGAGGAGCAGCCAGACGAGGAGAGCCAGGAGAGAGAATCCGGGAGACTGAGGAGAGTCCAGGGGGTTTGCCAGTTAGGGTAATGTTACTGGGCTGAATAATCCCAGCTGAATGGGGGAGGTGGGAGATGACAGATTGCAAAGCCTTGAGAGGTGAGTCAAAGTGGGGGTGCGGAATCTGAGTGGTTGAGTTTTAGGAACGGCTGTGACCGGAAGAGGAGAGAAAGGAAAAAGCCTGAGTTGCTGGCAGGGTTAGGCGAAGGTACATTTTTTTTTTAAGAATGGAGGAAGACTTGGACACTTGTAGGCAGCAGGGAAGAAAGAAATTAAGATTAGGGAGAAAGTTCAAAGGGGATGAGATGCGATCAGCCTCCAGCAGAGGGGTCAGTCTTGAGAGAGAGCCAGAGCCAGAGCTGCACAGTGTTCAGCCGCAGTCTCTCTTGCTGAGTCACCAGTCGAGGGACAAAGCAAATATCAGGATGCCTGGTGATGGCCCAGGATGTGCCACCTTGGATGGATGAGCCTGGCCTCAACACCGGGGATGGCCTGGGACGCTCTGGGACGTGGCGGGGGAGCCCAGGCTCATCAATGTCTGACCAGGCTCTGACCACTCCACAGTTCCATGTCCCGTTGAAACAAATTGTTCACAGCAACCCGTTCTGCCAGGGGGTCAGTCTTCACATGCTTGGGGTGGACATCTCCCTAACTCACCAGTGGGTTTGAGGCCCATCATCGCTTACCCTGAAGCTGGTTTAGCCCATCTGCTGAGGCAGTTTAGCAGGGTGTGGACGCCGCACACGCTATGGCGTCTTGGAACCACAGGTGAGAGCTCAGTGCCAGGATGAATGGCCCTGAAAGGGGTTTGGCAAACCCTCATCTCATAACCCAATACTCAGTAGGACCCCAGAGAAGGGTCCAGGGAGCCAAAGTAGGACTGACTCCCAAGGAGTCCTTTTTCTAAGGTTTCTCCCCAGTGCAAATGCCACGATGCTCACAGTCAACACAAGACAGGAAACAATCCGCATGCCTCTGTGGCTGGCATTCAGACTAAGCTTCTGGAGGTCAGGGCCACATTTCTGACTTTCTGTGTATCCCTAGGGCTTAACAGTGCCTGGCACACAGTAGGTGCTTACTAAATGCTTCCCTTTTTATTTATTTAGTGCCCGTGGCCCATTCCTGGGGTGGATAACAAGGACAGAGCTGAAACAGGACTTGTGGATGCAGCACAGACGTGACTCACTGTCAGTCAAGTGAGGTCTGAGGGACTGACGATGACATTGAGTCTCTGGCTTTTAAAGCGGCATGGAGATGTGGGGAGGGGAGCTCCAGGTGCCTAGGTCCATGGCAGGCATGTAAGTGGCTCCTGGGGGGGCAATGAGGGTCTAGTGTCACTGTCTGGCAGGCCATGAGCTGAGGCTGGGCATGAGGCTTGGGAGGATCTTTGGGGCCAAAGGATTCTGTAGACAGGGGTGAGCACAGAGGGTGAGCACAGACTTGAGGGGAAAGGTGGAGGGCAGGCCAGAAGGAGACCCAGCTATTCAGCACTATCTCCCAGAAGGGGGAGCAGGGCCCATTCTGGGGCACTGGGAGGGACGAGGAGGTTCGGTAGCTGACTGGATGTGAGAGGTAAAGGACAGAGGATGTTTTTGTGTCTCCAGCACTGACCACAATCCCTGGAACTTATTAAACACTCATTAAAGGCTTGATTGGTCCCTAGGCATAGGCTAGGTTTCTAAGAGTACAAAGGGGTCCTACTCCTTGAGTTTCCCCAGCTGCTACCTTAGGCTGCCTTGTCCCTTCTCCAAACACCTACAAATCATGCAAGTTTTTCTCTCCTTTTCCACTCCAATAGGAGTGAATGAGATTTCCAAAAGAGAGAGTAACTAGAGAAGAGGACCAAGGTTAGAACCTCAGGGGACACCAGACTTGAAGGGCTTGAAGAAGACAAGGAACTGCAAGAGACCAAGAGCAAGCAGTTAACAGCACGGGAGAAGGAAAGGGTGATGGAGAGAAGTGAGGGCACTCACTTAAAGGAAGGGAGTGGGCAACACTGCCAAACACTGAAGAGGGGGAAAGGAAGATAAAAAACGCCTCATGGGGTGGCTAGGTGGTGCAGTGAATAGAGCACCAGCCCTGGAGTCAGGAGGACCTGATTTCAAATCCGGCCTCAGACACTTAACACTTACTAGCAGTGTGACCTTGGGCAAGTCACTTAACCCCAACTGCCCTGCCTTCCCCCCTCCAAAAAGAAAAAAACCCAATCCTCCCACCAAAAAACAACATATTGAGTGATGAGAATATCACTGAAGACTCTTTTAAAGTAATTTAAGCAAAGGGGTTGAGAAAGAAATCAGGAGTAAAGGATCTAGTTTTGACTAGGTCAAATCAGTCTGAAGGCAGGTAGGAAGAGGCAAAAATAGAGACGAAGAAAGAGAGAGAGACAGAGACAGAGACCAGGAGGGAGAGGGACAGAGGAAAGGAGAGAGGGAGGGAGAGAGAGACAGAGACAGAAACAGAGAGAGAGGAGAGAGAAAGAACACGAACCTTACTAATGGATGGACTAAGGTCCTCTGAGGAGAAGAAGAAGGGCCTTAGGTGTAGCAGGTGATCTGGCTTGAGCAAGGAGGGGGATACGTCCTTTGTGTTAGAGGGAAGGTGAAGAGCGAGGATGAAGCATTTGAAGATGCCTGAGGAGTGCTTTTGAGGAAGCAACTGCCCGTCAGACTCACAGAGAACACAGTAGTTGTCTTTGTCTAAGTTATCTCCTAATGGGTTTGGCAGGTGTCTGAGAACCTGGAAAGAAAAACAGCTGTTGTGGGATACTATATATATAGGGAGTTTCTTTATCCACAGGATTTTACCCAAGTTTGAATTCAGTGTGTCCTGGCTGAAATCTTCACATTCACTGACTTTATAAGGCATTGCCATTCAAAAGGCTTCACCATGAATTCTCTGATGTTGAATGAGATGTTTGCTCAGGCGGAAAGCCTTCCCACATTCATTACACTCAAATGGTTTTTCTCCTGTGTGGATCCTGTGATGGGACGTAAGAACTGTTCTCCAGCGGAAGGCCTTTCCACATATGCCACACTCATATGGTTTCTCTCCTGTGTGAATCCTGTGATGGGAAGTCAGGCCTGTGATCCAGCGGAAGGCTTTCCCACATTCATTGCATTCATAAGGTTTCTCTCCAGTGTGGATACTCTGATGTTGAATAAGATGTGCACTCAGGCGGAAGGCCTTCCCACATTCATGACATTCATATGGCTTCTCTCCAGTATGAATTCTACGATGGGAAGTAAGTTCTGTTCTCCAGCGGAAGGCCTTCCCACATTTATCACATTCATAAGGTTTCTCTTCCGTGTGGATTCTCTGATGTCGAGTAAGTTGCTTGCTCTCACGAAAGGTCTTCCCACACTCATTACATTCATAAGGTTTCTCCCCAGTGTGAATTCTCTGGTGCTCAGTAAGTCCAGTGCTCCGGCTGAAGGTCTTTCCACATTCATTACACCCATATGGTTTCTCTCCAGTATGAATTCTTTGGTGCCGAGAAAGCTGCTTGCTCTCGCGGAAGGTCTTCCCACACTCATTACATTCATAAGGTTTCTCTCCAGTGTGAATTTTCTGATGACGAGAAAGCTGTGTGTTCCGGCTGAAGGCCTTTCCACATTCTTTACACTGGTAAGGCTTCTCTCCAGTGTGAATTCTCTGGTGCTGAGAAAGCTGTGAGTTGTGGCAGAAGTTCATCCCACATTCATTACCTTTATGAGGTTTCTCTCCAGGACCAATCCTGTGATGGGAAGGAATGGATGAGTTGTGGTTAAAGGCTTTCTTAACTCATGACTTTCATAAGGTTTCTTGTCAGTATGTATTCTATTCTGTTCCATAAATTCTGAATTATAATTTCAGGCTTGTGGTGCAACAGAACAACTTCAGAACCTGGAACTGGAGGGTCAGGCTTGAAATGCTTACTCTACCACTAACCTCTATGACCATGGGCTAGTCAATTCACTCTTGGAGGCTAATTTAAACAGTTTGCAAAATGAGTGGGTAGTGGTAGAATGAACCAGATAGTATCAAAGCTTCTAAATCTAAAATTTTCCATTTAAAATATCACTTGTGTGCACAACTAGGCCATCTGGTGGCACCTGGAGAAAGCATGAGACTTGGAGTCAGGGAGGCCTGGGTTCAAATCCTGCTTCTGACACTGAAGGAGTGAGTAAAAACTCATTTAGGCCTTGTCTATAGACTGAGGCCTCGGTTAAGGGTGGGGGGTGGCAATGCTAAAGTGAACCACATTCCTAACCTCAGGAAGCTTCCCCTCTAATAGAGGGAGGCAGGCTGGTGCAGGCTGACCAGGGAGGGGTGTGTACACTGTTTGTCTGTTTCCTCATCTGTAAAATGAGAATAATCAGAGCACCGCCTTCCCAGGGTTGTTGCGAGGCTCAAGTGAGAATATGTGCAAGGGCACCATGGGAATGACAAACCACAATCATCACTATTTTAACTCATCATCATCACCATCATTTGGCACCTTTACCTAGGTCTGCCAAGCCTCTCAAGCTCTTCCTCCAGGCCCCATAGTTACGGGGATCCCTTTCCACTGACACTGAGGGCTAAGGACAAAGGGTTGGCCTAAGAGAGAGGCTCCTGCCATATTCAGGGGTCATTTCCTTCCGCTGACTTTAACTTGCCTAGATGGCTTTTCTTCACGGGTCTTCGGCCCCCACCAGCTGGGAGCAGGCTCAGAAGCATCTTCCAAACTGGAGCCAGAGAGATGATGCCTGGCACATCTTCCCTGAGACGATTCTTCCACTGACATTCCCAACTTTGAAGCAGATTCCTTGGCTTCAAGTGTCACCTCACCATCTGGAAATGATGAATCAGACAGAGAGACAGACAGATGAGATACAGAAATGATCCTGCTCCCCTGCTTGGGAGAAAGCAAACCATGCTTTCCTTAGGCCTATGTTCTATCTTTTCTATTAAGGAACACAATTCTCACATTTTGTTGGCTAGGAGAAATCATGAAAATACTGCCGTATATTCGTATGGCCGTTTACAATTCGTAAAGTTTTCCCATGGATCCTTCTGAGATCAACTCTTACTCTTCCCATTGAAGAAACCAAGGCTTAGTGACTTGATCTGCTCATCTGTGCCACAACCAGGACAAAATTCAGGCCTCATGCTACTCCCATCCTGCCTGGAGAGCCCCTCACCTGTCCCACACACTCAAGGTGGCCTCGTCCAGACTTCACTCTGCCCCTCCTCACCCTCAGCTAATGTTGTCAGCTCCAGGATAGAAACCCTGCCCTGAGCACGTAGCCCTTTCAGCTCCCCCTGCTCCCACTGTCCTGACGGCCGAGGGCCTGGGACTGCAGACCACAACCACCAGCAGCTTTCCTGCCCCCAAGTGTGTGCCCTCCCTCAACCCGTCCCTTCTTTTGTAGCTCTGGAAGCATAACGGATCAATGCCTCCACTACCACTGGAAGGGTCGCCTGGCCCTACTGGCCTACAGTGCCACTCCTCTTCCCTGTAAGTGTACCTGCCCAGCCTGCCTCCCTCTATTAGAGGGGAAGCTTCCTGAGGTCAGGGATGTGGTTCACTTCAGCACTGCCACCCCCCCACCCTCAGTCTATAGACAAGGCCTGAATGAGTGTGTTTTCCCTCATTCCTTCCAAGTCCAGAAAAGGTAGCGTTGTTTAGTATGTAGTAATGGGGCCTGTCTTTTGGATTTATGCCCCCAGTGCTTAGCACACAGAAGGCCTTTTGCCTTAAGGCCTCCCCTCTGCTAACCATCTCCAGTGAATCCTACCAACAGCCTGTTTCCACAGAGCTGCTGGCACGTTGTCTCCCCGTCACACTCTTAGTTCTCCAAGAACAGGGAACAGGTGTTTGGTTTAGCCTTCTCTTGTGTCCCCAGAGCTTAGCCCGTAATAGGTGTTTAACCAATGGTAGTTTACTGATTTAAGATAAATGCTTCATTCCTATGTATAATTTTAAAGGACAGAATGCGGACCAATGGGTAGAAGACACAGGGAGGCTATTTTCAGCTAGACATGAAGACCATCGAAGACCATTGTTCCAAAGATGTGAATGGAAAAATTCTCAAAAGAAGAATCACAAAATATCGCTGACTATATGGAAGAGTACACAAAATCACCACCAAAAGAACCAACTGAAAACCCTAAGGAGCCACCTCACACACAGAGAATTGTGGTGAGCCAAACAGTTCCAGTTCCTATTACTCAGCTAACAGACCTTCATTATGTACCCTAATTCCTCTCAAGGTGATTCAGCTTGCAAAGGCTGGCTCCCCCAAAAGAACCTCAGGTGCACACTTAAAAAGACTTTCGTCGGAGATCCTGATCCAACAAAGCCTTCTTTGCCCCTAAAACTTCAGATCCTTAAAAAAGACAAGTCTTTTTTAGATTTTCTCACTCCTGTGTGGGTCCCAAGGTACAGCAGATTCAAGATAATAATCACCTCTGAACAAACCTAAGTCACTTTGAAGTCTTCTCTCTTTGGTCTCCTCTTTGTTAATTCCTTTAAGAATGCTCATTGACCTGTTGGTGCCCAGAAAACCTGACTTGATCTAAAGTTACTTCCAGGAGTTAACAAGCTTAAGACAATGATAGTAAAACCTGAATCCTTTCATCTTTCTGTATAAAAATATTGCTCAAAAAATCATTAAAAGGAGTTAATGGTTCTTCCCTGAACTACCCACATGGCCTGGTCACTTCTTTTTAGTTACATCTCGGATCATGCTTAATGCTGGACTATAGCTGGACTATAGCAGCTCCTAACAGAAGATGAACTACACCCTCCTGTTCCCCGGGTCAACACTGGAAGGGCTGAGGAATGAAGGACACACTCATACACCATCGGTAGAGTGTGAATTTGGAATTATGCAGAGAGTCACTAAAAGCTCCGTGTCCTTGTAACGCCATGCACCAGCAGATTCCCAAAGGAATGCTACTGTGAACACTTTTAGAGTTCAGATTACAAAATAGAGTGAACACTCTGTTTATTCCATTACAAATCAAGACAAACATTCAAAACATTATAATATTCACAACAT
>CM053580.1:591826242-591868364 GCA_028627135.1 Pseudochirops cupreus | reverse complement strand
AATTCTTCCTTCACCCAGAGCAACATTCCAATTCTGTCTGTCTGTCTCTGGAATTCTTGCTTATATACACACCTCAGCCAATCCCCTTCTTCCACATCAACAGGGGAGTTCATGCCTTCTCAACAGTGGGACAGAGTTTGCACACTTCCACACTTCCACACTACTAAGTGCTAAGTATCCTGATAAACTAATTACTATTACAGTCCTTTTACCCAGAGATGTCACTGGAGATTAAGGACAAAAAGGGCCCCCATCCCCAACAAAGTGTGAAGTGACCAAGGGCTGGAAATGAAATCGATGCCCACTGACTGGGGGAATCACCAAACGAGCCACGCACATGCACACATGGGAACACGACTGTGCTGAAGGAGCGACAATAGCACGGGGAAGCACAGGGAAAACACGGGGGACCTCCAGGAACAGATGCACAGTGACGCCAGCAGCACCCTGGGCAATAACAAAAACGATGCCTCCAACATTACAGGCCAACGCCTGTGTGAGGAGAATGGCCACACAGAGAGTCACGGCAAAGGTGAGAAGATGGACTTCCGAGGGCTCCTCTGAGGGCTCTATCAGGGTGACATGCTGCATGTGCCATCAGAGGCGGCCTGCGTGGGGCTCAGTCTTGTTGAAATGCCTCCTACTCTGACCCCAACCCTACGGAAGATGAGGAAGGGGGACTATTAGTAGACAATTAACAAAGGCCCGGCAGGTGGCGGGAGCTGGCAATCTGGCAGCGCTGGGAGGCTCACAGCAGAGTCCTGAAGTCAGGTTTCTTCCTCATCCTCCCTCAGGACAGAACTTTTCTTCAGTTATTTCAGCCCGACCTACTTGGAGGCAGCCTTTGCCCCACTGGCTTTCTCCCTCTGGCCCTTAAACTGACCCTCTAGTTTGTTGCCTCTTTCCGACTGTGGAGCTACAGTAAACATATTAATAATTTCTCATTTCTTTTGTTGACCTAGCTGTCTAATTCTTCGCCGTCTTTTTTTTCCCCTCAGTCACATAAAATACTACTTCTTCCCTTGCGCTTCTTTTGTCAGGTTTTCAAATTTCATTTTCTGCACCTTTTTCTGGAACAAATTTCCCTTGCATTCTCTGTCCCTTCTGTCCTTTTGGATATGGTTCTCCCACTTTAGGCTCAGTTTTCTTCGTGGGATTACAGCTCCTAAATGACCTACTTGGGGTTCCCTCTTTTAAACAATGTCTCCGTTACAGCCTCGGAGATTCTGACCTCTCCCTTTGGGCTCCTGTCCATCCCTGCAGGAGACAGACAGGATGGAAACGTCGCCCAGGGTAGAAGCTTCCCTGTGTCCCCGATCACATAAGGAGCGCGCTTCCACCGCCTGCCCACCCCATGATCATGCTCCTTCCCATCTGACACCAAATTTCCTCTCGATGTCAAGACCTTCCCACCCTTCTGGATGTCCGTCCCCCCCACGGCTGGGCATCAGAAGTAGCCTCTCTCTCAGCACCCAGTTAGCCATTGTCCAGGCCCCACCTCCCATTACAGAATCTCTCTCTCCAGCCAGGGAACGTCATTTTATTCAGCGGGACCTTCCCACCTCTCCAACGAGGTTCCTGCCTCCCCTGCCCAGGTCAGCTCCTCTTCCCCGCCTCGGCCGTTCCGCCACAGCCCTTCTCCTTCCATTGTTACAGCACATCCCCGGCTCTCCCTGCTCCCTTCCATTCTACAGTTCGGTCCTGATACCCCCCGAGGCAGTCGGCTTTCACATATATTGTACTGCATACAGTGATGCCTCGGGCCTCTTTCTCCACTGCGGTGTCGATCCCCGGACCCCCAGAAGACCATGACTTTTTTTAAAAGCCTGGACACTCTATTTCAAGAAATCATAGATGAACACTGTCCAAGCCTACTGGGGCCAGAGGGCACAGCCAGGAAATAAAGAACGCGCCCACCACCCCCTGAACGGAAGCCTCCAGAATATCACAGTCCAAATCCAGAGCTTTCACTCCACGGAAAAAATACTGCAAGTATACAAAAAGTGGCGGCTCGGGTCCCAAAGACTGACAGACAAGATCCCGGCAGACCTGGCGGCTCCTGCCATGAGAGGAGACCTTGGAACAAGCTGGAACAACTGGTGTCCTGAGCAAAAGAGAAGCGTGGAAGAGGCGGAGGGGCGTGTCTGAGCACAAGGGGGCGTGTCCGAGCGCCCGGGGGCGTGTCCGAGCGCCGGGGGGCGTGACCGAGCGCCGAAGCCAGGAGGAGCCCGGCCACCTCAAAAGGTGCGGAACAGCCACCTAAGAAACACAGGCAGGAAGCTGGAGACAGACAAGGCGGAGGACAAAAGGAGAAGGCCAGTGCAGAGGGAGGACGGCGCGCTCAGAGACGCTCCCTTTCAGCATTTCTGAGAGTGGGGGTGCCAAGCTCACAGCACGGGCCGGCAGGCTGCGTCTTGCTGCATTTTAATTCATTTGGTTAGGCAGTTCCCGAGACCGTGTCCGTCCGCTTGGGCCACGTGCAGCCCGCAGGCTGTGCATCTGAGCCCTCCTGGGTCGAGGTGAGCGCCGACCGTCCGGGGTCACCAGAGACAAGAGTGCAGACCTTGCCGGCTGCAGGGGGTGACCGTGGCCCCTACCTCAAGGGGTGCTCGTGAGGGTCACAACACGCCTAAAGCACTTTGCCAACCTTAAAACACCCACCCTCTCAGCCTGAGCTCTTGTCCTCACTTCACCTGAAGGGAACGGCCCAGGTTTCTCACTCACCTGCACATGGGTTCCCTGGGCTGCCCCCCTCGGGCATCCAAGGTGCTTGCCCTGGCTGCAGCCGAAAGATCACGTGGGGTTTGGAGGCTTCGAGACCTGCTCGTTGAAAATGGGAAAGTGAAAATGGGGGAGGGCAGCCAGCTCAGCCCCTTCTCACTGGCCAAACAGCTGGGTGACCCCACCTCTGCCTGCCTCAGTTTCCTCCTCTGTAAAATGGGCAGGACAAAAGTGCCACCTCCCGGGCCAAGGTGAAGGCCAGGTGAGCTCCCCAGGTGCCATATAAATGCACGCTGTGACCCCACTGTTACTATTTCAGTCAAACAAGCACTTTCAAACTACTTTTTACATGCTAGAGATTTGAAAAGTGGCTCCCTGGAGGGTAGGGAGCGACGACCCACAGAGGGCATCCTGGGCACTGGGCCCTGCCAGAAGAGGCGTGCTGCCACAGCCAGGGCCACAGGTCGTGTGGCAGGTACTCTCCCTCCCAACCACCCGCAGCACACCCACTCAGCCTCCTCTCCAGCCTTCAGACATGCCAGTCAGGCCGCTAAAAGGACTGATCATCTCTGGTCTCTGCCACCTGCCTGACCCGCTCAGCCCCACCCCACATTCCCTGTGTCTGGGCCCAGAGCAGCCTGGCTCCTCACCCAGACAGGTGAGATTCCCGTAGGTCTCCAGCATCACTTCGCGATAGAGGTCCATCTGAGCAGGGCCCAAGTGCTGCCACTCCTCCCCTGTGACATCCACCACCGCTGCGTCATGGAAGGTCACAGACTCCTGGAAGCCAGAATACATTTGTGCTCACTCAGGGACCATCTGTGGGACCAGAGTGGGGCCCAGCTTCAGGACACACCTGCCACATGCAGGGTCCAGGCCAAACAATTAAGAATGCTCACTGTTTACTGTCATGGCGCAGCTGGGGTGGCTCGCCACCCCATTTCACAGATGAGAAAATTGCAAGAGGCAGAGAGAGCTGGAAGGGAGGTCAGCAGACCCCCAGTCCCACCTGTGTATGAATGAACATCCCCGCCCTACACCACCACCAACCCTGGGGCGCTCAGCTTCCCCCTCAGGAAGGCAGAAGCCTGTCCCTTCTGCCCCCAGAATGCCCTCCAGGGGTCTGGTGCCTCTGCCCCACCCTTCCCTTTCCTGTCCTCTAGCTCCCCTCTACCCAATCCAGCCTGGTGCTGTCTCTCCTAAGGACGTGGTCAAGCCCAGAAATGGACGCTAGGGATACCTGGCCCCGACCCTGGCCTCCCTGGGCCGCCCCATGGGCTCCATCCCCTCATTGGCTGCTCAGCCTCCTGAGTGCACCAGGACCGGGGAGCCGCAGGGGCCTGTTCCTGTTCCCCACTCTCCTGGGCCTCTCTGCAGCATGGGGCCCGGCTGCTCCCTCTCTCCCCCCGGGTTTCTGAGACAGTCCTTGCCTTGCTCCTCCTCCTCTGACTGCACCCTCAGGCCCCTTTGCTGAATCAACCACAAACATTCATTAAGGGCCGACTGTGTGCCCTGGACTGTGCTAAGTGCTGGGGATACACAGAGGGGAAAGAATCCCTGCCCTCAAGGAGCTTACAACCCAACGGGGAGGGAGAGGAGGTGCAAGCAGGCACAGGGAGGGAGCTCTGGACAGGATACATAGGAAACAGCCTGCTGAGGGGCCGCGCCTCACACTGAGCCTGGGCTTGGGACGTGCTAGCGGGGTGCACGGCTGTACCCTGTCAGCCTCAGTTTCCTCATCTGCAAAATGAGCTGGAGAAGAGAAGGGCAAAGCACCAGAAAACCCCCACTCACAGGGGAAGGCTCCAGAGGGTGGCCCCTCCCTCTGCTCCACCCTAGATCTCCTTTCCAGCCTCAGGCTCTCCGCTGGAGAGCTCAGGGTGTCTGCCCTAGCCTCCGGGGCGACCCGCACTCCTCCCCGGACCCCGCCCCCAGCCTGCTGCAGGCCCCCTGCCCTCACCCCTGAACCAGCACTAGCTGCTGGGGTCGGCCTGCCTCAGTCTCTCTCCCTCCCAGCCACCCTCTGCACAGCCACCACAGTGAGCTCCCTACAAGGCACGTCCGACCCTAGAACCCCCCACTCAGGCAGCTCCGCGGCTCCCCGGACTCCCGCACCAAGCACAAAGGGCCGTCTGCCCTTCCAAGCCCTTCCTGGCCTGCGGCCTCCAGCCCGTGCCCAGATCTGGGCTCCCGGTGCTGCCTCGGGCCGCCCCCCACCGCTGAAGCTCCCTCCCTTGTCCATGGGCTCCGCACCTCCTCCAGGAAGCCTCCCCAGCACCTGAGCGCCAGGGCCCACCCTAGGTCATTCTCATTTCTCCAGCAGAGCGGGCTTTTCTGAGCTGTCTTCCCAGTGGACTCTAAGCCCCTGGAGGGCAGGGACTGTCTGTCCCTTTCTTTGCCTGGCACATAGTAGGTTCTTAACCAGCATGTGCAGACTGACTGGCTGGGAGTGAATCAGAGCAGGGACCCTCGAGGAGGCCCCCAGATTTGCAGGCAGCCCCTGGCCCTCACTCCTCTCTCTCTCCCTCCTCTCTGTCTCTCTTTCTTCTGCGTCTCTCTGTATCTCTTCTCTCTGTCTCTATTTCTATCTCTCTGTCTCTCCCTCCCTCCCTCCCTCCCTCCCTCCCTCCTCTCTTTCTCTCTGTCTATCTCTCTCTCTCTCCTGTCTCTGTCTCTGTCTCTCTCCCCTTCTCTCTCCTGGCTGAACAACCAGACTCACTCAATCAGGTCTCCTCCAGGAAGCCCCCCAGTGAGGTGGAGTCTGGAGTCAGGCCACCTGGGATCCTTCCTCTGCCAATTCAGGTGAGTCACAGCAGCCTCTCTAGGCTGCCTCGGTTTACTTGACTAGTTGACCTCTAAGCTCCCTTCTCCCAGGAGGCAGCTGGACAGCTCCATGGACAGAGTGCTGGGCCTGGAGTCAGGAAGACCTGAGTTCAGATCCAGCCTTGGACACTTCCTAGCTGGGTGACCCCCGGCGGGTCACTTCACCTCTGGGCACCCTAATCCATCAGAGAAGGACATGGCAAACCAGTCCAGTATCTTTGTCAAGAAAACCACAAATGGGGCCCAAGTTGGATGTGACTCAACAACAAATGGTCCCTTCTAGCCCTAGAACGGTGGCTCTATCATCTGTGACCTATGCCAGACCTCGGCAAAGCCCCTAAACAGGGCAGTCCCCCCACGTCTGCTCAACATTCAGAGAGCACTCCATGGCCCCAAGAGCCAGGGGTCCTTCAGCTCTGTGAGAAAGGCACTGGGAGGATGCAATTAGCCCATTCACAGCTGAACAAACAGGCTCAGCAGTGATGTGCTGGTGGACTGACACCAGGCCTCCCAACGTGAGATCAGGGTCTTTCCCACCTTTGCGGTCAGCTGCTGCCCATCCCCTCCCATCCCCTCCCATCCCCTCCCATGCCCTCCCATCCCCTCTGGGCTGACTCTGCCCAGGCAATGGTCTCCCTCTGGGTTGCCCATGAGTGGATGTTACAAGAGAGTCCTGCAGGATAAGGACCTGTTCTGCCCACAGACCATCCCCTGACCCTGGAGTGAGGCCCAAAGCAGCCAAGGAAGGAGAATGAGTGAGACCCAGGAAGAAACCAGGGTCCAGCTCAGGGTTCAGACACTAGCCCCAAACAGGGCACAGGACGCTTAACGCTGGGAAATGCACCACATGTGCCCTCCTTGACCGTGTCCTGTCTTGGGGGGAGGGCTCCCTGAGGCTGCACCCAAAAGCCCTGAAGGCAGAGGTGACTGTGGGAGACAGAACCCCAGAATCTCAGCTTGTAATTGGCCCCAGGGATGGCAGGAAGAAGCCTCCTTCCAGGAGGGGGGCCTGCCTCACTCCACTTTTGCCCAAAACCAAGTTACTGTTCCCTGGGGCCATGTGAACCAACCAATCCCCTGTCTACCCTTGGGCACTTTCCCTCAGAAGGCATTGGTCCTAAGACCTGGGTTTGAATCTTGGCTCTGCTGCTCACTAGACAGGGTCTGAGGATCCTTCCACTTTTCAACGTGACTCTATGGTCTCAAGTTCTCAGGGTATAGCACCCTGAGGGCAGAGATGCCGTTTGAGAAAGATCATGTGTACCTGGTGGGCTCCTGCCGTCAGGATGCAGACCATTTACTATTCCTCTAGGCTCCCTCCTGATGGGGAAGGACAGAATCCTCAGGATGCCAAGCTGGGGGAGAAAAGGGGAGCGTGAGGAGCTATCCCCAGCACGACTCAGCCAGTGGCGATGGTTTCACAAGTGCCCTTGGGGCAAGTGGCTCACACAATCCCAAATCTCAGCCCTGGCCTAGCCCCCAAGAGCCTAAAAGACAAATGCAGGCCTAACCCCTGCCCTCAGCTTCTGTCCTTCGCAGGCCTCAGTCCAGTTCCACAAAATGACCACTCACTCATGCTTCCCTGCTTCAGAAGCAGGGAAAACCCCGAGGGCAGGGACATGCCCTGGCCACAGGCATGGAGGCAGATGGGGGGGAGGGGGCAACAGAAGGACCTTAGGGCCAAGAGGAGCCCCAGCAGGTGTGTGAGCAAGGCAGGAAAGTGGGGGCAATGGAGAGCCCCCCAGGTGTGGGAGTGTGACAGAGCCCAGCCCCCAGGCAAAGGATGTGGGAGACACTGGGGAGCCCCAGCATATTTTAGGGGTGCAGGGACTGAACTCCCATATGGAGGAAGGATGTGGAGACGGTGGGGAGCCCTAGGAGGTTTGTGGGAGGCAGGGACTGAACCCCCATACAAGGGAAGGATGGGGGAGACATTGGGGAGCCCCAGGTGGTTTGTGGGGGA
Organism: Pseudochirops cupreus; assembly: GCA_028627135.1. Classification (NCBI taxonomy): domain Eukaryota; kingdom Metazoa; phylum Chordata; class Mammalia; order Diprotodontia; family Pseudocheiridae; genus Pseudochirops; species Pseudochirops cupreus. The sequence continues at coordinate 591,860,857 of CM053580.1, read as the reverse complement.
CAGGGATCTGCGCCCCATTAGGCAGAGCCCGAGGTCAGAGGTCCGGCAGATTCTCCCGCCCAACCAGACAAAAACCACTCCAGGGCGAGGAGGGGGACAGCCACGCCGCAAGGGGAGAGGAGGAGGAACAGAGATGCCGTTGATTGGCTCCCGGTCGCACCCCCAGACGCTGACCAATGGGAGCACCCACTCGTTGAGGGGGCGTGGCTCCGACTGTATTGGTGAATTAAACTGCGCAGGCGCAAAAAACTCCAGGCTGAAGCCCCTCCCATTTTTCCTCCCCTCCCCCACAGGCTCCGAAATCAGGCCCCAGGTGTCCCGCCCACTCAGGCCTCGATCCAACTTACCCCGGTCCAGGATGCAGGGCTCGGACCCTGGTGGAGGCGACAGCGACTGAAGCCTGAGCGGAGCCGAAGCAGCCACGAGCGAACTCGGGCGGTGGAGGCGGAGAGAGACCAGGGAGAAGCGGAAGTGACGTCACAGGCTCCCGGTTTTGTCCCACCTCCTCAATGTGAGCTTCCAATCCAAGAAAGACTCTCCAATTTCTGGGCCCCGCCATCTCCATTTCCATGACAACCACGCCCGCGAGGGACGCCTAGCTTTGAAAGGAAAAGACTTCTGGGAAATGTAGTGCCGAGGCCCGTGAGGGCGGGGGCAGTATGCGCATGCCCAGGATCCTGCCTTACCTTCTAGACTGGGGAGAAAAAACGGCCAAGAGAGCCCGCTGATGCTGAGGGCTGCGGGCTGGGCGATGGCGCCAGGTCTGCCCAGGACGAAGGGCCTGCTGTTTGCGGGCTTGGTGCGAACGGACACCAGGAGGCGCTGGACAGTGGCCGGGGGATGGACGGTCCTTCGGAGGGGGCAGAGCCCCCGCTAAGTGCCTCCTGTGTGTCCCGCTGTGCCCGGCGGCACGTTCCGGTGGCCGGACAACGGCCCGGAGGCCGGCGATGGCCGGGCCGTGGGGGGCCTTGATCCGAGCGCTGCCCCCGCCGCCCTCCCACTCCTCCGGGCGGCTTCCCCGCTGGAGCTCCGTTGGGTCACCCCGCTTTCGCCCGTGCCGCCTCCCGGATCCTCCTCCAAGGCTGGGGATGTAGATGCAGAAAAAGCCTGCGGTCTGGGCGGAGGCGGAAGGGAAGGGAAGGCGGGCAGCCCGAAGTCGGGATGGAGCGGGGACTAAGGCTGCCGAAGGGACCCCAAGAGGGAGCTTCCTGGGGCGTGGGGGGATTCAGGCAGGGAAGCCCTCACTGGGGGCTGGGATCCGCTGGGGTGGGGGGACTGGACAAAGGGGCCTTTGAAGACTTGTCAGCGGTAGAGATGCTCCCACTGTACATTTAACACTCGGCTCCCGGGGCTGATCAGAGCCGCCTCCAGAACGCCCGTGCTGGTGTGGGTCAGTGGTGTCCAGCTCCTCTGAGCCTGTGGACCGCAGCTCTGTCCTCCACTGCTTCTCCGAATCTGTCCATTTTGGGCACTTCCAGTGTGCTATCTATCTCCGTCTCTCCTAAATCTCATTTTTGTTCATTGTTTCCTTTTACACCGTCTCCCTTTCAGGTTCTTCCGCTCATTCTTCCTCCACCTAAACAGCGGCTCCTTGTAAAACTCATTAAGAGAAGCCTAATCTGGCGGCTAGCCGGGTGGGGAAAGCGGACTGTGGGCAGTGTTGCCTAGGGATAATTCTTCCCCTCTTCAAATCAATCCACGTGGAGTCAGCATTGATTAAACACCTGAGTGCCCAGTACTGCACGAAGTGTTTCCTAGTCATCAAACATTTATTAAGTACCTCTGGGGTACTGGGCTTTGTGCTAAGTGCTGCCAAGTAGGAATGGAAGCATAAAGAAAGACAGTCTCGGCCCTCTATGCTTAATGTCTTTAATAGGCTGAGAGGAAGCTAAGAGGAGCTGAAGAGGTGGGGACCCAGATGGAGGAAGTCTGGGGAGAGACAATCCCTCCTTCATCCACAGGAATGGAGATGTCTGGCCTGGGCCTGCCTGGAAGAGGGCTGGCCAGTCAGAAGATGAGGCCCTGGAGAGCTCTTCCAATGGGAGAAGGCAGCTATCCTGAAGAGGATTCTAAGGCCTGGTGGAGATGAGCAGTCCAGTGTGTGGCGAGGGCTGCAGGAGGCTCTTCAGGAAGGAAATAGTTTAATGGGGAAGACACATACATATATAAACATATATGAAATACAGTGTGAGCATACAGAAAGGCACTTGAGAAAGGACGGCCCCAGCAGCTGGGGACTCCTATGGAAATCGGCCTTTGAACTGAGTCTTGAAGGCAACTAGGGATTTTAGGGAGGAAAGCGTCCCAGGGGTGGGGCTGCATCGGGTATGTGTGAGGAACTGCAGGCAGCCAAGCAGGACTGGACATGGGCAAAGGGGCATGATGTGCTCATGTGCTGAAGATACTGGAAAGGGGCAGGAGGGAGTTACTGGACATGGAGGGGCATGGTATAACATGGCCAGAGAGAGGCTCGAGGCAGGGAATCCAAATTGGCTATTAGAATAGTCTGTGCAAGAGTTGGTATGGTCATGACTGTGTGAGTGGAGAGAAGGGAACACGTCTGAAAAATGTGGTGGAGAAATGATAAGGAGCAGAGTGGATGGGATGTGTGAGATGAGTGACGCACAAGAAATTCAAAATAAGAGTGGATTTGGGGAGGGAAAGATGAATTGTTTTGGACATAATGAATCTGAGATGTCTATGTGTAGTGCCAATGCAATATTACAGCACCGACGGGCAACTGTAAATATCCCAGCAGAAGTTCTCAACTGCAAAATATAACAAACTCTCCACGTGGGGATCCAAGTTCAGGGGACTCTGCCGTTGCATGGCAGAGCTGTTGAGATGATGTTAGAGGAGCCCTGCCTACCCGCAGCAGGACTGAGAAAGCAATGTTAGGTGAAAAATAGATACTCGAGTTACTTACCCAGAGGTTGTGATGGTTATGAATGAGACAGGACTCTGAGAATGGTGGGAACAGATCAGTTTTATTCAGCTAACAGTCCAGTATATATAGTGAAAAACTGCATAGTCATCTTAAACCACTATCTTTGGAATTATACCATTGCCCTAGTTCCCATTCACCTCATATGTGACTGCCAGGTACTCTATGCTGGTTATCAGGGTGTGAGTACTGGGCAGGATGTTTCCAAACCTCCCTAACCTCCCTAGAACAGGACGTCATGAGCCTAAGGCTTCTAATTATCTAATTCATGCTACGTTGCAACAGTATGGCATTTTCCCCTGAGAACGCTGTGAGCATCCCTGTTCCCAGGCCAGGAGTGCATACCATGCTTCTCACGGGAACATCAGGCTCATGCCGGTGAGCCTTTCTGGGGGGTGGTGAACCGGTCCGGGCCTGGTAGTAGGGTCTTTAGCTGAGAGACTTATTCAGCCATCAGGGTCAGAGCCCCACGGGCCTGTGGTCCTCTATACTCCATATAGAAGACAGAAGCAAAACATTTATTTAGACACCAGAAAACCAAATCCCCAAACCAGAAAGCCATATCCATCATAGTAGCAAAGAAGTTAATAGACCATAACACCACAGAGAGCCTTCCCACAAACACAAGCCCAGCTGTCTCCCTGGGTGCCCTCTCCTCCCTCCAGCTCTAATTGCCCTTGACTCCCACTTTCCTGTGGGCTCTGCTCCACCTTCAGCAAACATTTCCATGTAATTACATTCTGCCTATTAGGGGACAGGGAAGATCTTCAAATTACCACTACCATTACCCTACGGAACAGCCAGTTCAAAGTTTTCAATAGCTGGTTAGTGATATGGGACTGGAACCCAGAAGAGTGATGGGATCTGTGTGTATCAATAATTTTATTGAGTCCACTGAATGACAAATTTGGCCCAAGAGAGTTGATGAGATCACCAAGTGAGAAAGTATATAAAAGAAAAAAGGCCTAGAACAGAGCCAATGCTAGTGGGCATGGTGCAGAAGGACCGTCAAAGGAGACAGAGGGGTGGCCAGGCAAGTAGGAGGAGAACAAGGGATGACAGCGTCCCAAAGATCTACAAAGAAGAGCACACCCTGCAGAAGAATGAGGTCAGTAGTGTCAGGAAGGATGACTGAGAAAAGCCCACTAGATTCAATCATGAGGAGGTCACTGGCAGTCTTGAGGAGGGTGGTTTCCATCAGAGAGAGAGATACAAATCCGAATAGGGAGACGAGAGCAAAACCACAGTAAATGAAGACACAAAGCGTGGGCAGCTTTTTCAAGGAATTAAGCTGATGAGACAGGATAATACCAGGCAGGACAGGAAGCAGGAAGGAGCCAGCAGACGTGGGAGAGGCACTTTCTTCAACTGTTCTCAGGGGTCAAGCTTAGTTATTACAATTGCGTGGTATTTAGTTTGGATGTAAAGTGATTTCTAGGCGTATTTCGTATTTGTGTTTTCCCAGTTCTGCTCCCGTCACTCTGCATCAGTTCGTGTCTCCCCACTCTATGACTTCGTGTTTATTTTCTTACAATTCCATAATATTTCATTAATGTACAACCAAGGCTGTGTAGGATACACAGTAGGCATCTACTTTGTTCCAGGTGGTGCTTTTTGGTTTGTTGTTTTTTGGGGGGGGGGGGAGGGGGTGTTGCTATCTCAGAACATGCTATTCTATTTCTGGATGGCTGTCAATTTCTCTCTGTCCTTGGACCAATTTTCACCTTATTTTGGGTGGCACATTTGACAAAAGCTTATATTATTCTTGTGGAAAATCTGGACAAATGAGGGCTAAATGACATTAGAACTGGGTGGGTTTGGAATTCTTTAAATACCTGGTCTCAAAAAATCGTTTTTAATATCAATGTGAGTCTAGAAGCAGATCTCCCCTAGAACGCCTTAGAGATCAGCGGTTGACCCTGCTTGAAAACTATTTTTTTTACATTGCTTACATTCTCCCAGTATCACTTCCCCTCTCCCACTCAGAGAGCTATCCCATATGAAAACTGTTTTGAAGATTAAAAAAAAAAAATCAGCAAAAAGCCAGTATATCAAAAAATCCTCAAAGCACGCGCAGCATTCCACAGCCACGGACCTAATGCTGCAAGGAAGCAGGGGGCGCCTTCTCACGTGGCGCGCTTGCTTTCTGCTTTGTTAATTTTTGAAACGTGTTTTGGGTGGTTCTTTCCATTTATGTTGTTCTAGTCAAGTACGTTGTTTTCTTAGTTCTGCTTCACTTTTCATCAGTTCAGGGAAGTCTTTCCATGCATCTCTGGATTTACATTCATACTTGCCCATAGTAATATTTCACTGAATTCAGGTACAAGTTGTTTAGCTATTCCCCGAAGAAGGAGCAAATATTTGTCATTTCCAGTTCTTTGTTGCAACAAAAAAATGCTATTATATTCTGGTATCTAGGACTTTATTTTCTAGCATTGACTTCCTTGGGGTAGATGCCTAGTAGTGGAATCTCTGGGTTAAAGGGTAGGGATGTTTCAGTCACTTTAATTGCATAGTTGCAAATTGTTTCCTAAAATGGTGGTATTAATTCAGTTTCACCAACAATGTACTAATGCCGCCTTCTCACAGCCCCTCCAAAAAACATCCATCTTTTGGCCATCTTCGCCAGTTTGCAGGAGTAAAGTGAAACTTCTCAGTTATTCTGTCATGTGTTTCTCTTATTGTTAGTGACTTGGCACACGCAATATAGTTAATAGTTACTCTTTGCCCACTTATTAGGGAGCGGCTGTTGGCTCATACATATGTATACTGCATTTGTGTTCACATTGTCTATATTGTAGATACCCAATTTTAGCCAAGATATTTGACACGAAGATTTTCCCCAATTCAACTGCTTCTCTTCATATCCTAAATTGACTTCTCCGGTCATTTTTCCATCACGTCCAACTCTTTATGACCTCATGGGGGTTTTCCTGATACAGACACCAGTGTGGTTGGCCATTTCCTTCTCTAGCTCATTTTACAGATGAGAAAACTGAGGCAAACAGGGATAAGTGACTTGTCCAAGGTCACATAGCTAGTGTCTTGAGACCAGATTGGAACTCAGGAAGATGTCTTCCTGACTCCAGACATAGTGTTCTATTCACTGTGCCACCTACTTGCCCAGATGCATTGAGCAGCTTTTCAATTTCATGCAAAGTAATTGTCTTTTTTGTGTGTGGGATTACCTCTGTCCCTTGCTGGCTAAGCATACATCTCTTAGCCATAGCTGTGAGAAGCATATCTATTTCTAATTTTTTTAATGGCTTCTTTAGTCATCAGGTCATGCATCCACTTAAAATTTATAGAAAGTGGTGTAAGATACTGGTCTGACCAGATTTTCTGCAAAACTGCTTTTTGGGTTTCCAAGCAGCTATCAAACAGGGGGCCCTACTATTTAATAGAATCACAAGTCATAGCTGGCATGTGAGAGTAGAAGGTAAGATGCAGGTGGTGATCCCAAGTGACTGAAAGTTTGGTGCTACCCTCAATATTAAGAGAAACTTGGGGGTGGGGAGGACTTGGGGGGAGATAACACATTCAGTTTGGAGCACGTTGAACTTCAGATATCTATAGGAAATCTAGTGCAAGATGTCTAATGGGGAGCTGGAGATAGAGTCCAGAGGCTGGATGAGTAGATTAATAACTCACACAGTCATCAGCAGAGAAGAAAATTAAAACCATAGCATGCAGCAAAGTAGAGCAAGGAAGTGGTCAGACAGTGGAACCAGGATAGAGTGTCATGGAAAGCTGGAGGTCGCCACCAGTGCCAAAAGCTACAGGGAGGCCAAGGATGAAGACTGAGAAAGGAACGTTGGATCTGACCATTAAGAAATCACTGGTAGGTTTGACAACAGCAGTTTCAGTTGAAGGATTGTATCAAAGAGGCAAGAAGAGTTTATCTCCACAAGGGGTCAGGTGAGTTTTTAAAAGACGGTGGAAACTTGGGTGTATTTATAGGCAGTGGAGAAGCAGCTAGAAAACAAGGACAGATGGAAGACCAGTTAGAGGGGGCAGAGTGCCAGAGAAGGGGACCACGTGGGCATGCAGAAGGGCTTACTTTGGCAGGGAATAAACATTTCTATATACGATCTCTACACCCTTTATACCAGGGAAGTAGGTGCTGTCATTATCCCCATCTTACAGCTAGTGTCTGAGGCTGGATTTAAACTTGGCTCTTCCTGACTCCAGGCCCAGTGCTCCACTGCTCCACCACCTAGCTGCCTTGGGGAGATGGTGGGAGAAGGTGTCTGGGACATGTGAGATGAAATGAGTGGAAAAGGAAGGCATCAGTGAACAGCCTCAAATTTTTCAGTGAAATAAGAGGCAAGGCTCTCGGCTGAGAGGATGGGAGAGGGAGACCATAGGAGGTTCTTAAAGGATCCAGTGTTCTGGAGGAGTCACTGTGGACAGTGGGTTAGTGAATCATTTAGGGAGGTATAAAAGGCTGCTGGGTGGCAATGAGGACCCACCTGAAGTTATGTAACATGAAGACGTAGTTTTTATTGGCTCAGCCTCTTAAAAGTTCAGACCCATTTTAATCCCTGGTGGCCTGAAGCTGCTCATACGTGATGGAGACTTGCCCCACTCCTGCTGTATAGGTAGAGTTAGGGATTGCTAAGAATCTCAGGCTTTAGATTATCTGTATTATCCTTCCTCCACAAACGCAAGATCCTTATTCAACAACAGCGTAGACATGCTACTAGTAAAAGAGAAGTCAATCAGTCTTGATATTCTCCCCGTACATAAAACCAGGGGAAGGAAGTTCTGGCTCAAAGGGAAAACAGCTCACAGGCTCTCCTTAGATGCACAGAAAGCCGTTGGTGGAGCTGGTTTTAGCATGTACCCAGGCAGTCAGAAATAGTGACTCAAACAGCATCTTTGCCCATCTTACACTGCAGTGCTTACAATAAATGTGTGAGAAGCTACAAGAAGAATCATTGCAGCTTAGCTATCATTTCTTGGAAAGGATGAAGAGAGTTCTAAGAACATTGGAAGGCCCTCCAAACTAAGTCACTACATACTTGAACATTTGGTGATTTCACGAAAGGGGAAGAATAGGTGAAGAGGACATAATACCCAGAAGGCAAGAGTCATATGGCAGCCATGAGAAGCTTGCCACACATTGCAATCAAGGAATCAAGAAAAACTGCAGCACAGGGTGGTAGAAAGCAATGGACAAACAGAAATCAGGCTGGGTTGGCTGTGCAGTGAATGCAAGAGAAAAGCAATTGGGCAACCTCTCGTGCTCTGCTCCACTGCCATCAAACCATCAACCAATAAAGCATTTTAAAGTGCTTAATATGGCCAAGACACTAAGTGCTGGGGATGTGAAAATGAAACAGAGCAGCTCCTGCCCTCAAGGAGCTCCCATTCTAGACGAGGAGACAACATGTACACATATAAGCATGTAGAGCACACATAATACAAGACAATTTGAGGGGGATGAAGCAGAACTAATAGCTGAGGGCCCAGGAGAAATAGGTGGTATTTGAGCCGAGTCTTGATGGAAATCAGAACCTCTAAGAACTGGGGGTGAGGAGGGAGTACATTCCAGGAATGGAATGCCATATATGGAATGGCAAACAGGCCAATATGGTTGGACTACAGAGGTCAAGGGGATTAAAGTATAAGACTAAAAAGGAAGAAATGGGCTAGATTGTGAAGAGGTCAAAATGTCAACTGGGAAAGTCTATATTTGATCCTCAAGGCAAGAGGGCACCGTTACAGCTGGCTGAGGAGGGTGTGAAAGGGCCATGGTCAGCCCTGAGCTTCAGGAGAATCACCCTGGCAGCTGTGCAGAGGCTGGACCAGAAGCAGGCCAACCAAATTGGAGCTTACTGAAATAGTCCAGGTGAAAGGCTATGGGAAATGAACTAGGGTGGGCTCTCACAGGAGTGAGATCAGAGGTCCAGCTGTGAATTCAAATGACTAAATCATAAAGCCTGGATATTTAGAGTTTCTTTTTAAAATGTGAAACAAGTGGAACAAGACAATAAATCAAATATCTTTAAGCCCTTTTGTGTTCCCTTAGAAGGCCCTATGGAGTAGGGAAAGCCCAGTGGCATTTGGAATCAGAGGACTGGGTCTGTACCTCCTTTCTCAGACTTGAGTTTCCTCATCCATAAAATGACAAGCCTGGGCTCTTTCTTTTGAAATTAAACATTGTTAGAAACTTAATATCCATTATCAATGCAAATGCCTCAACTTGCTAAATAACTATTTTCATTTAAATTAACTGGATAAATTATCATTGCTTGTTAGCTGTCGCTCCTTATAAGTGACGATCAGGATGCTTTTCCTCCTATGGTCATAGGCATTATTAATAATCATAGCTAGCAGTTATATAGCACTGTAAGGTTTACAGAGTACTCTACACATGATCTCATTTGATCCCCTCAATAGCCCTGGGAGGTAGGTCCTACTATTATCTCCACTTTACAGTTGAAGAAACTGATTTGCTGGGTCAGGTGATTTGCTCCTGATCACAGAGCTAGGAAGTATCTGAGGCTGGATTTGAACTCAGGTCTTCCTGATTCTAGGCTCTGAGCTCTAGCCACTGCATCACCCAGCTGTGTTTTAAGTTATCTCCTTTATATTTTACAAAAGTCTTTCTAGATTTGACTGAAAGATTTTTGCTTCTGAAGAAAGCATTTCCCAATGAAGACATTCACTGTAACCATTATGAGATTTTCGACCACAACAAGAAAAGTTGTGATCTGAACACAATATTCCCTGATGTTAAGATGGGAGGTGTAGTTTCCCACAGTTGCTTGAATAATTTTTTTTTCTCTACTGTGAATTTTCTGTTGAATATGTTTCGAACTCTGATGAAGATCTTCCCACATTCAATACACTAACAAGTTTTCTCTCTACTATGCATTTTCTGACACTCATTAAGATCTTTGCTCTCTCAAACGACCTTTCATAATTATCATGTTGATAATATTTCTCCCCTTTCTGAGGCTAAGAAAGTTGATCCGGGAAGGTCTTCTTACCTTCATAATATTTCTTTCCAATGTGAATCTCCTAATGTGGATTAAATTTTAAACTCTGGTTGAAAACCCCTACATTCAGTACATTTAAGAAAATTTTCTCTGAATTTCAGTTTTTAAAAATTCTTTTGGAAAGCCTTCCCATATGCAACACACTAATAAATCTTCTATCCAATACTCTGCTACTCATTTCATTTTTCTCGGAAGTTCTTAGCTTAACTATTACACTGATAATGCTTCTTTCCACTATGAATTTTCTGATCCCCTGAAAGTTGTGTGCTTTGGCTGGACTTCCCACCTTCCCAGAGTTTTTCTCCAGTATGAATGCCCTAAGGTAAGGTAAGCTTTGATGTCCTCAGATGGGAAGTCTTCCCACATGAACGACTGTTCTGTATATAAGAATTTTTTGATTGAGAGTAAGTTGTTAACTCTTAAGGAAAGACCTAGATTAATTTCATTTAAAAGATTTCTCTCTAATGTGACATTTCTGATGTCGAGTATGTTGTGTCTTCACACTGAAGGCCTTCCCACATTCATTACATTCATAAGGTTTTTCTCCTGTATGAGTTCGCTGATGCTGAGTAAGATGTGAGCTCTGGCGAAAGGCCTTTCCACATTTTTTGCATTCATAAGGTTTTGCTCCAGAATGAACTCTCTGATGTCGAATAAGTGCTGAGCTCTCCAGGAAAGTCTTCCCACATTCTTTACATTCATAAGGTTTTACTCCTGTATGAATTCTCTGGTGTCTAGTGAGTTGTGTCTTCAGACGGAAAGCCTTTTCACATTTGTTACACTCATAAGGTTTCTCTCCACTGTGAATTCTCTGATGTACAATAAGCTGTTTGCTCTCATTGAAGGCCTTCCCACACTCACCACATTCATAAGGTCTCTCTCCAGTGTGAATTCTCTGATGTGCAGTAAGTTGTGCACCACGGCCAAAGGTCTTCTCACATTTGTTACATTTGAAAGGTTTCTCTTCAGCGTGAATCATGTGATGCTGAATAAGCTGTTTCCTCAAGCGAAAAGCCTTCCCACATTCACAGCATTCAAAAGGTTTCTCTCCAAAATGAATTTTTTGATGGTGAATAAGATCTGGTCTCTGGTGGAAGGCCTTTTCACATTTATTACATTCATAAGATTTATCTGAATGTTGATATTGCTGACATACAGGTAATTCTGAGTTCTCACAGGCCTTCCTACACACATTCCATTCACAAGGTTTCTCTCCAGTATGAGTTTTCTGATGTTGTTTCTCTAGACTGAATTCCTTGCCACTGGATTCCACACATTCAGAAGGTTTTTCTTCTTTGTGGACTCTCTGAGGTTCAGTAAACTGTTTGTCCTCATGGAAAGTCTTCTCATATTCATTGGATTCATGACTTTTCTTTCTTTTATGAATTCTTTGATGTCGAACAAGTGCTGAGTTCTCAAGGAAAGTCTTCTCACAATCCTTACACTTATAACACTTTTCTCCAATATGAATTTTATGATGTCGAATGAGGTCTGAGCTTTGGTGGAAGCCCTTCCGACATTTAATACACTCATAAGGTTTCTCTCCAGTGTGAATCCTCAGGTGTCGGATTAGTTGTGAGTTCTGGCGGAAGGTCTTCCCACATTTTTGGCACCCAAAAGGTTTTTCTCCAGTATGAATTCTCTGATGCACAATAAATTTGGAGTTCTCCAGGAAGGACTTCCCACACTCATTACATTCATAGAGTTTTCTTCCAGGACGGATTTTCTGATGCTGGACAAGTTGTTTGTATTCAAGGAAGGTCATCCCACAGTCATTACATCGATGACGTTTCTCTAAAGTACGAACTTCCTGGTGGTGAGTAACTTTTTTACTCCCTGAAAGGAAGAACAAGAAAGGGGATGATCAATACTGTCTCTTCTCCTCTGTCTCCCAAGGACTGCTCCCAGGCTTTAGAACTTTTCTCCCACCTGCTCGACGGGATGAAGGGGGGAGGAGAGGAGGACAGTTTTATCTGACTTTGCATTAGGGTACTCAGTATACATTATGTAAAGGTATAATGGCAGAAAATTAATACATTTAAATGAACACAGATTCAAGATTAAATTATTTTCAAGAACAATATTAAAAGGATGAATGTTTGATTCATGATCAAATCTTTACTATAGTATAAATGAATGGATTAAGGAAATGAAAGAGAACATGTACAAAGACTTAACGGCTTAACAACTTGCAAATATCTCCCTTCTATGGGAAAGAGTGGGAAGGGAGGGGAGGAAGGAAGGAAGGAGGAATACTAAACAGAAAGAATAAAGAGAATGAATCTGGGGTTGTGGGTGGCAAGTAGAGATGGAGGCACCAGGTGAACAGACTAAAGGAAGATGGAAAGGGGAAATATCGACAGCGAGGAAGCAATGATAAAGACAGAACGGAGTCAGACTCTACGCACTAACCAACTCGCAAAGGTGGCAGGGCAGCCTCCTCAGCAGCGCTCAGCTCTTGTTCCTTCCCCTTCTCTCATCCAGCACAAGGCTGCTGGAGTCATCTCCCTACAAACTCAGTGACATCATGACAGGACCCTGTTTCACTGTGGTTTCTCCCACATCCTCTCCTCCGGGATAAATGTAAACTCCCTGAGGCAGATACCTAAAAGCTCCCATTATCTGGATTCCCCTAAATGATCCCTCATTTTCCACTCCAAGAGAGGGGAAGGGAAGGGCCTTAAAGGGCTCCGAGTCCAATCTCCAGCTGGCCCAGAATGCTTTGCATGAGTGCTATGAGAGGGGGTCACCCAGCCTGGTTCTGGACCCTGTGCCACCTCCCCTCACATCACCTTCCTAGCTGCCAGACCATGCTTTTTAACTACATTGTGCTTAAAGTTTGCTAAAAACCCAAGTCTTTCTTTAAAGAAAGATGGCCGCTTAGCTCTGTGACCATCTTGTTTTGTGGACCTGACATCTGGCACCCAGGTGTAAGGCCTCCCACTTATCCAAGGTCAGTTCCATCTCAATTTCCCAGCCCCATGGTCTAGCCTGTCAGGTTCTTCTTGGATCCCGACTCTTTCACCCCACAGGTCTGCTCTTCCTTCTACATCTGAGAACCATGCAAACCTACACTTTCTACTGTGGGATATTATTTACTGTAATGGTGGAGAAGAGGGAAATTTTTATTCATTCAACAAATAGAAGAAATTCTAGGAGACAAAGAAGATGAATTAGATCATAACAAGCTGAAGAGTTTCTGCATGACAAAAAGCAGATATCCAGGATAAAAAGGAAAGAAACAGAAGGAAAACAGTGTTGCCTTAAATACTTCTGCCAAAAATCTGACTTTTGGACTTCACAGTAATTTAGTCAAATCTTAAGACATCAAATTTCAAAAACCTAAATGGTCAAAGCAGGCATCCCAATTTATCAACAGCGATCTGAAACGTCGGAGAAGTTAGAGCTAAAACAGTCCTGAGTTCCCACAACGTGCTGAAGCAAACAGGGCATTTACAACTGCTTTAAGGTAAGCCACATTAAAAAACAGATAATAAATTGATGCAGGTGGAACATGAGGATGGCTGCTATTGATAAGGTAACATGCAGGAAGACCAGAACGGTAAACCCTATGTCCCTGACTAAGGAATCGACCGTCTAGGACGTGGACAGTGACAGCCCATCAGTGTTGCATGCTGAATCAAAGACAGGGCTCTAGGAAGGCAGCCTTAGTGCTTGCCCAGGAGCCTGGGGGCACCGTGAGAAGACTTCTCCGTCTCACATTCTGCAGTGCCTCCCCCAAATGCCTGACAGTGCTGCCTTGTCTCCATGAACTCACCTGGAGAGGGGCTTTTTGGGCAACCTCCCTCTGGCGTCCAAGCCACTTCCCCCCGCTCCAACTGGTCAATCACATCTGGATTGGAGACTGCAAATCCTGTTCATTGAAAATGGAAAAATGCTGGGAACAGAAAGCCACGTCAGAATTCTGTCCTCAAAGGAAGGCACAGTCCTCCCTCCTCTAGGCAGAAAGGTGGGCTGTGGATTACACTGCCGGACATGGTTGCTATGTTGCTGGCTTTCTTTCAATCAGTCACCTGTGTGAGTTCAATGGGGTTGGGGTCCAGGGGATCGTATTTCAGAAAAAGATGACAGCATTTTTTAAAAAGTACTCAGAAAAACATAAGAAAAGAATTTGATCATAGCGCCATCTCTCTGTGGAGGGAAAGGAGGACTGCCAGGAGGATCAGAAGCTGGTTTGGACATCCAAAGGATGCTCTACGTTGTCTTGCTAGGAAAGACAAAGGAATGGCTTACAGAGTTGGGCTTAGAAATAAAATCAGTTTGCTTGACTCACCCCTTGCTAAGACAAAACGAACTTTTAATGTACGAAATTAGCTCTGGGATGTAAAGGGAGAATCCTGGACCTGCAGCACCAGTGAGGACAGCACATTCTGAGACACATCAAGCTCCCCATTTCCAGTGGTGCTGAGAGAGGCAGTTCAAATGCCCTGTCTCTTTTTGTTTCACAAAAAGATGAAGCCTCTATGATTTCTGCATGTCAAACAATAATTATTCATAGCTCCAGATTCCTGCCCCCCGAAGCACAAAGGCAGGTTCTGACTGGAGGACAGCCAACCTTACCCAGGTAGATCACATTCCGATAGTTCTCCAGCATCACATCCTTGTATAACTCTTTCTGAGATTGATTTAAGCTTCGCCACTCCTCCTGAGTGAATTCCACAGCCACATCCAGGAATGTGACTGGTTCCTGAAATACCAAAAACACCTGTATTTACCCAGGAATCTTCCTGCCTGCAGCCCTGGGAAGAGAGGGGAAGTTGCCAGGGGGTATAGGGTGTGGGGCTCACAGGAAATGAATGAAAAAGTACTTATTAAGAGCTTACGATGTGCCAAGCACTGTACTAATATGCACTGGGGATACAAAGAGAAATCCCTGCCTTTAGGAAGCTTCCATTCTAAATGGGGGAAATCACATGGACAGGGAAGCGGCGATCTGGGGGGGGTATTCACAGGGCCTGTGAGTGGAGACAGCCCTTGGCAGGCTGCCTGTCCTGCCCTTTCCAGCAGCACAGGGTGCACTGGCAGAGAGGATGGTCAGAAGCACTGTTGGGACCAGCCAGGAGAGATGGGCCACGTGTGTTGAGGGGCAGGAGTTCCCCGACAAGGGCACCAGGCACCTGTCCCCAAAGACAGGCAGCGGGAGGTCAGGTGGTGGCCACAATTCAAAGGCATTCTAAGTCCAGTGCTCCCTGAGAACATCCTGTGTGACCAAGGCTCTCCTAGACTCTGAATCACACAGCACCGTGAGCCCAGTAATGTCTCGGAGGCCAAGTTCTGGTTCCTCAATGGAGGGAATTTCTGGCAGCCCCTCCCTCCAGACTCAGAGGCTGAGAGAACTGTCTGGGGCTCTGAGCAATGAGCTGCCCCTGCTGACCCAGTCAGGAGACCCCTGACCTCAGTAACTAAGAATAATTACACTCCACAAGGTAACTGTGGCAAGTATTCATTATTCCTGTTTCACAGACAGGAAAACTGAGTCTGAACTCATGGTGTCAGACTCACATCCACACTAAGGACTGTGTAATAAAGTTATGCCACTGTGAACGAACGAATGAGTGTCACAGGATTTAAGTGCTTACTATGTGCCAAGCACTGATGAGCTACCCAGGGTTTTTCTATGCCGATAACGAATTGCTAGGTGGGAACTTTATAGAAACAATTAAGAGAATTATTCGTTTGGAGAAATGTGACAATACCACTTAAACTGATTTATTTATCCAGTAAGATTTACAAATTTACTACCAAGGGATTATTTTGTAGAGCTAGAAAAAATAATAACAAATATATGTGTAAGAAGGGAAGATTAAGGATCTCGAGGGAAATAATGAAAATCTGGGAAGGAAAGGGGGCCCAGGTAAGCAGATCTCAAACTACCCTACAATAAGCATCAAAAAGGAGAGTTTAGTCAGCAGAAGGGGGAGGGGGGAACCTGCGGCCTCCAGGCCACACGTGGCCCTCTAGGTCCCCAAGTGCGGCTCTCAAACTTCACAGAACCAACCCCACGCCCCCCACAGACAGATCTGTTCTACTCCCACCCCCCAACGGGCATACAGCACAGGGAAGGAATGAGGAGAAGAGCCCGAGGCTGGGGCCCAGGTGAAGGCTCCCGATGGACACTGCCATGGACAGAGCAGAGGAGCCTGTGGCATCCACGAGCACAGGATCCTGCCGGACTCGTCCCCACAGGGCCCAGCACTAACACGAGGGAGGCCAAGGAGGACCTTTGTGTTTCCGGGGGCCAGGAGAGGGAGGGTCTGGGGCACACCGGCCAGGGCACATGGGGGGACAGGAGCCAGTCCGGTGAGTGACCGCAGGGAGGTCTGGGCACAGAGCGGCTGTGGCCGGAGCCCGGGGGCAGGACTCTCCGCTTGAGGCCTTGGCTCCAGCCAGACAAGGGCCGGACCCAGACCAGCAAGTCGCGGCCCCGCAGGGAGGGACCCAAAGGGCCACTTTGGAAGGAGGGTTCGAGCTGCCGCTGGGAAAGCGCCGAACTCTGCTCGTTACCGAAGCACAGACTTCCGGGGCTCCCCAGCACTGCCCAGAGTAGGGACCGACAGTGAGGAAGGGGCCGAACCCTGTGGCCATCCCCTCGGGAACCCCAGCTGAGCCCCCAGGGAAGCAGGGATTGCACCCCCCCCCAGCACCGGAACCGAGGCTGGACAGGCAGGGCACCTCCTGGGAAGGGCTGGACCCAGAGGGGGAGAAGGGGCCACAGGGGGCCGGCCAGGAGCTTCCGTTGCCAGCTTCCGACCCCACGGCGGGGCAGGGGGCAGCAGCTCCAAGCGCCGGTCCCCCGCTGGGCCTGACCTTCATCGCTGGGGGGGGGGTCTCCACTTTACAGCTGAGGAAACTGAGGCAGGCGGCGGTACACCCCTGGGGCAGGAGAACAAGGGGATGGGGATGCCCCCAGGACTCTGCCCTTCTCCCTCCTCTCACTTCTCCTAATCCCACCCTGACCTCTCTCGGCTCCAGTCCAGCCTCAGATGCTCCCCAGCTGTGACGCGGGGTGCTCAGGCCGCCTGCCTCAGTTTCCTCAAGTGTAAACCGTGGAGAATATCAGCACCTGCTTCTGAGGACGCCTGTGAAGAGCTGGGGCCAGGCCGGGACCACACGAAAGAAAGCTCCTTCCTCCCCTTCTCCCCCTGCGTCCCTCCCCCACCCCCCACCTCCCCATCCTCCCAACTCCCCCAGATTCCCTCCGGGTGCCCCTGCCTCCCTGTGTCCCCTGTATACAGGCAGCACCTAATTACTGCCTTCTGGATGCAGGGCCGGGGTAGGCCTCCCCCCAGGGCAAGGACCCTCCCTTCCTTCCCCTCCGGACTAGAGGGGCCCTGCCCGCCCCTCACTCACCTGGCAGTCGGCCCCCCGTGGCGCAGGGGCCATGCTCCTCCGGGATAGCCCCGAGGGCCGGGCCTGGGGAGGAAAGCGGAGCGTAAGAAGGCCCTCGGCCACAGGGCCCCTTTAGAGAGTGGGGGAGGCCTGGGGGGGGGGCACCGCGAGGCGGGGCCGGGGCCCAGTGCTGACGTCACATGCCCCGCGTGGCTCCGGACCCCAGGACCCCGGCAGGGTGCCCTTCCTCTTCACCCACTGGGCCCCGGAGCCCCGCCTGCGGGAGACACCTCGGACATGAGCCGCTGCCGGGGATGAGCCTCGGCCTCCCCTACCGCTGCTGCTCCGGCCCGAGGCTGGGTCAGAGTGGCTTGACTGCTTCCCACTAAGGCACAGAACCCCTAGCCTCCAGGTCTTTGCCCAGGCCGTGCACCCCGCCTGGGACCCACTCCAGCCCTCAGAGGCTGGCCACCAAAGGGTTCCCATTCTCCCAGGGCTGGGAATTTCCTCTAAGACTGCTGAAGTAGAAAGAAAGCTCCCTGAGGGCAGGGGCGGCCCTACACACCACCCTGAGGCTCCCCCCTCAAGAAAGGAAGAGGTGGGGTGCAGCCGGAGCGAGCAGATTGGCTCGAGGCTCGGGCCCCGCCCCCAGATCGCGCCAATGGCCGGAGAGGAGCACTGCGCAAGCGTCAGGCTCTCCCAATAAGTTCCCAACCCCTCTCCCTGGTGCCTAAGAGGTGCCCAAACTATCAGGAGGGCGATCGCCCGCTCCCCGCGCCCAGTCCTCCCACTCACACTGGCACCCCCCTGACATGCGACTCCCCCCTCCCATTGCCCTCCCTGCCCCGGGCGAGGCTTCCCCTAGTGCCCAGGGTCTTCTGGGAAATGTAGTCTGGCGGCCCCCAGAGCCATTCCCAGGCTCCGCCTCTTCCTCGGCAGCGCCAGGCCTAGTGCGCATGCTCAGCCTTCTTCTGGGTTCTGCCTGGATCGTCCCAGAGACCCACCTCCCCCCAGCCTCCCAGCCAGGAATAAGCGGCGGTGCAGGGCGTGCCTGAACAGAGAGACCCCGGGGCGGCTGAGGGCTCCGGGTCCTTGGGGCTGGCTCCTCTTCCTGCACTCCAGACTCACCTTGGGGGAAGAAGGCCAGGCCTGCTGTAGTTTGACCCCCTGGGACTTTGCAGAAGGCCCGGCCTGGAGGGGCCCCGCCCACTTCCCGCCCTTGCCCTTTCAGGGATCCGCTGGGGACTAAAGGGGAGCCAGGAGCGGAAGTGACATCACGGGAGGGAGGCAGCATGGCCTGCGTGCCCGCCCCAGCCCTGCCCCAGAGCCCTTTGCAGCCCTGTACAGGCTTCCTGGCGCAAAAATGCCGTGATTAACTTTAGAACTCAAAGGAATAACGCGGAGAAAAGGGCCGTCTGTGCAGCCCCTTGTGCCCAAGAGCTAGAAATCCGGGGGGGGCGGGGGGGCGAGAGGGGGCGGGGAGATGGCCGAACAAGGGACGGTACCCTGACGTCACTCATAGGAAGACCCCAGAAGCCTGGAAGAGCTGCACCGGCTGATGCAGAGCGAAGCGAGCGGAGCCCAAGGATTCATGCAACAGAGGAGGGGGTGGGGCCAGGGCAGTTGGGGTCAAGTGACTTGTCCAAGGTCACACAGCTAGTTAAGTGTCAAGTGTCTGAGGCTGGATTAGAACTCAGGTCTTCCTGACTCCAGGGCAGGTGCTCTATTCACTGCACCATGTTGCTGCTCCTTAAGGAGATCATTTTTGCCCAGCTGTCCCTATATGCCCCTTGAAACAATTTTTAAAAGCGCATCAAACCAAATTCTGAGTGGAATAAACCATAGAAAGTCACAGTGAGTGAACTGTCCAGCCTGGGGCAGCTTGGAGAGATCTATGGAATGAGAGGTAGGAGCTTCCTTGGATTGTGGCCATGTGGCAACAGCACAGGCCATAGAGTTTGGATCCTGGTGGCAGCATCAGCAACAGCACTGGCAGTGCCCGGTAGCCAGGCACAGTAAGAGGACTGAACAGCTGGTCAGAAACAGATTCCAGCGGCCCCTTTTGCTAGTACAGAGCACAAGATCAGGCACCATTTGACAACTCTGTTAGCCTATTAGCCAGTTCCAGTTGCAGTTTCAGGGCAAGAGATGCAGTCATCAGGGAGCAGGACCCCAAGTAAGGACCAAAGTGTACACCAATGTGGGAATGACCAGAACTCTCCTAAAATCACACCACCTTTGAAGGACCAAAAACCTACAAGTCCCCCAGAAAGCAGAAAGACAGAAATCAAAAGACCAGGCAAGATATTCCCACTCCCACTGGTGAGCAGACCCAACATTAACATGAATTCTAAAGTTGCAAAACAGGCTGGCAAAAAGAGCAAACAACAGAAAAATGAAACTGATCGTAAAAACTACTATGATGACTGGGAAGCTGAAGATACAAACTCATAAGGAGATAAATTGAAAACATCTACAAGCAAAACCTCAAAGAAAAATGCAGGTTGGACACAGGCCAAACAATTCCTGGAAAAGATAAATCCTTTTTCAAAAGATTTTTAAAATCAGAGTGGTAGAGGAAAAATTGGGGTAAAAATGAGAACTATACATTATGGAAAGCTTGGTAAGGCAGACCAAATATATACTGAAGAAGATAACTCCTTAAAAACAAAACCTCACGGAATAAAATGGACATTGAGAAAGACTAAAATAAAGTAGAAAAAAGGGAAATATAGAAGAATGTGCCAAGAAAGAAACAAGGTGGGATGTAGTTATAACATCAAAATTGTTCCTCTATGCCTCAGCCTGAGGACATAGAGTAGCTGAACACTGTTTAACAGGATAAAGCATTCTTAGTTGTCATTGATTTCAGGTAAGAATCATAATTAACTTTTTCCTAAGAGTCATAATTATCTAACTAGCAAAGTTTCACACTATTCGCCAGGTTTCATAGCCAGACTCAGAATTAAGCAGGTGGGAAACATTCTTATTCAAAAAAGAAATAACATAATGGGGGACCAAGGCAAGAAGATCCTGCCAATACCTTGTAAGGCCATTTTCTCAATCTTTTCAGGCACAAACATCCATCTGAAGCCATTCTTAGATCACAGTGCCCTTGAACAGCTTGTGGCATTTCCCTCAAATGGTGCATCACTGACTTCGTGATTATTTGGACAAGTATACCTGAATTCAAAACTCAGAACAATATCAAGTTACAGTCCCAAGAGATTGTATCTCAAATAGCAAGTTTTACTGGTCGTAGCTGGTTTTCCAAACCTTTTCCCCAAAATAATTACTCAACATACTTGTCTTTTCTTTTTTTTCCTAGTTAAAACTCGTGTGATGCAAAAAAAAAAATCAACCACTAGAAATTAATAATCACATTCTGGAATTGCACATAAATAATGAATATATATATGATAGTTCACTCAAACCCAGAAGGGGGGAAAAAACCCTACTGGCTATTTACTGTAGGTCTCCAGGCTAACAGACATCTATCTCTTTAGGTATTGTATATTAACCCCCTAATGCGAAAATAACTCTTTAAGACTGGAATCTGTTGAATTTGAACTTTATATTAAAGCTTTCTCTGCCCGCCTGGGATCGGGGGTAGGGAGTACTGTCCTAAGCTTCAGCGTTTTTTGCACTGATATGTTTAGAGCTAGTTCTGGTGGATTGGAAGTTTTTGGTACTTCCATAGTGGTGTGATCTGGGGAGACGTTTGGACATTCCTCTGCATGTTTGTTCTCCGTTCCCTACCCAGGAAGGGCCTCTGATCCCCTGCAGATCTGAACTTTTTTGTTCCTCAGGGCCGCTACTCTCTTTTGACGGCAAGCACTCCTCTCCGCCCTACAGCAATGACCAGGAAATGGGTCTGCAGTCATTTTAAATGGAATTTCTCTTTCCAGCTCTTCTTGCTGTGATTCATTGGTATTATATAGAAATACTGATGATGGATGTGGGTTTATTTTATATCCTGCAACTTTCTTAAAGTTGTTGTTTCATCTAGCTTTTGAGCTGATTTGCCTGCATTCTCTAAGCGTGCAATCATCTCGTCCACAAAGTGAATTTTGTTTCCTCATTGCCTATTCCTTTAATGTTTCTTATTTTCTTATAGCTAGTATTTCTAAGATAACGTTTAATGACGGTGGTGATAACGGACATCCTTGCTCTACCTCTGATAAATTTGGGAAGGCTTCTAGTTAATCTCCATTCTCGCAGCTTGGTGGTGCAGTGGATAGAGCTCCAGACCTAGAGTCAGGAAGACTCATCTTCTTGAGTTCCAATCTAGCCTCCGTCACTTGCTAGTTATAGTCACTTCACTCTGTTTGCCTCAGTTTCCTCATCGGTAAAGTAAGCTGGAAAGGGAAGTTGCCAACCACTCCAGTATCTTTGCCAAGGAAACCCCAAAAGGAGTTACAAGGAATCAGACGCAACTGAAAATGACCGAACAACAACGAGACTGACAGTCCTGCTCATCTTGAGAAAGTCTCCGCTGACGTCTGTGCTTTCTGAGCGTCTGTAGCAAGAATGGGCTTTGCGTCTCGTCAGAAGGTTCTCCTGCGTCTATTTATGGAACAGTATTTTTCGCTGTTTTTGTTCCTGGTGCAGGCAGTCATGCTGATAGCTTCCCTGACGCTGAGCCAGCCCCGCATTCCTGACATAAGTCCTACCTGGCCACGGCGCGTGGTCTTTGTGCTATGTCACTGTGATCGCATTGCCAGAGTGTGTTCTTTACTTCTCGCACCGATATTCTTTAGGGAAATTGGCCTAGAGTTTCTTTTTCTCTTTTTGATGTCCCTTGCTTAGGTGTCTCCGAAAAGTAATTTGGTAGTACTTCTTTACTTGTTTGTTCAAATGGTTTATATAGTACTAGAATTAACTGTCACTTAAATATTTGGTAGAATTCACTCAGAAATCCGTCTTGAGGATTATTTTATAGGGAGTTCATTCATGGCTTATTCAACTTCATTTTCTAAGTTAGAGTTGTTGGAGTACATCCTAAGTATTCCTCTTCTCTTAATATGAGCAATTTATCTTTTTCTAAGCATTCATCCACGCCGCTTCAATTGTCAGTGTCATTGGCATGTGATTGGTCTAAATAGTTCCCAATAATTGCTCTCATTTCATCTTCATTATTAGTGAATTACCATCTTCATTTTGGATACTGGTAATTCGGTTTTTTCTTTCTTTTTTTTTTAAAAAGCCAAACGGACAAGGGGGTTGTCTATTCTATTGTTTCCCCACCATAAAACCAGCTCCCAGTTTTATGTATTAGCTCAATGACTTTTTTTTTAACTTTCAGATTTATTAATGTCTCCTCTAATTTTCAGGATTTCCATTTTCGCTTTTACCTGGATGGTTTTTATTTTTTATTTTCATTTTTCTTTGGTTACATGCCCAATTCATTCATCTGCTCTTTTTCTCTTTTAGTGATGTACACACTTGGAGATGTAAATATCCCCCATAAATATTGCTTTGGTTGTAATCCCACAAATTTTGGCATATTGTTTCGTTGTTGTCATTATCTTTCATGGAATTCTTTTTTTTTTTTTGCATGGCAGTTTAACTTTACTAGTTGGGAGACCTGAGTCAAATCACTTGTGATAAAAATGTTGGTTCTGGCTGTGCTGAATAAAAGGGGTATGGGGGCCCTGTTGGTTGATGTCTGCATCTGTACAGGAAACTAGGGTGTGGCTAAAAACCCAGGGGTTGGGTGTAGAGCCTAGGGGTGCATGGGGCACAGAGAAGATGAATCAGGAAAGCCAGATTGCTGGTTAGCATGTTTCAGCTGCTTCTGAAGGGACATGGCATTGCTAGGTTGCAGGAACCCTGTTTGTGTGGGCTGGTAGTGTCCGTGTCCTGCATAGGACTATGTGTCACATGATGTTTGATCGCAAAATACACCACTCTCCAGATAAAGGACAGAACTGAAGCATTTATTTATACACCAGAAAACCGAATCCCAAAACTAGTAAGCTGATTCCATCACAGTACCAAAGATATTAAGAAGCCATAATAATGCTGAGAGCTACAGCATCCTTCAGCCTTCCCACAAACCAATACAAGATCAATATTTACTCATGAGTCTATCTGACTCCTTGCCTGAGCACCTCTCTCTCCCACTGTCTCTCCGGCTCTGGCTCCCAGCTTCCTGTGGACTCTGCTTCCCTGCAGCAAATTCCCTCCTTCACAGGCTCCATGTGGTTACATGCAGCCTATTAGGGGGCAGAGTTTACTTTCAGAGCAGGGGAGGTCTTCAAACTCCCCCCTAGGTCTATTAAGGGGCAGGGAAGATCTTCAAATTCCCATTCCCATTACAGTACCAAATAGTAGGAAAAGCTGAAGGGGATCTCAGCTGTTGGCTGGGATTATAGATCTATGGTGAGTTGGGGCTGGGCTGCCCCATAGGCCCTCCCGGGCGACCCTGGAATTGCCTGTGTTCTCCCACAAAATGATGGGTCGTGAGCACCGGAGGTCTAAACATTTGCTTGACGCTGTCAGCAGACATAAGAATTCCTGGTCGGCTGTGTCCTCTGGGGCTTCCCTGCATGCTGAGATGTGTCCCTGTGTGCACAGCCAGACCTTTCCCGTACGCTGCCAATGTAAGTGTTGTCAGGTCCCTTTGCATCTCACCTTGCCTTTCTTCCTCCTCATGGAAGAGCTGGTGCTTCTCCCCTTTGTACGGCCTTGCAGTTTAAGGATCTGTTCTTAGGTCTCTTCCAGGGACATCCTTTTTTCCATTTCCTTTTTCTTCTTCCTTCATTTTCTGTTCCATCATCTTGTCTCCCTCCTCTTCCTCTTGTCTCTTCCTCTCCCACTCCATCATTATGTGTGGATGCAATGCCCTGGCCAGGGCATTGGAAAGCTTGGGGCATTCCAGTAGGGCCAGCATGGTGAACTGCAGGGTGCTCAGTTCCACAGACTGGGGTACAGATTGTGAGACTTGATCACTGACAATCCAGTCCCAGAAATCTAGTCTCCCAGCAGAAATATGGTTTGTTGGGGGATAAGCATTATCACAGAGGTGTAGAGGGGCTACTCCCCACCACCCCGAAGAAATGAGGTGGGAAAACCAGGCTCCGCCATGATCCGGCAGCCAGGCAAGGGGAAGGGGGGCGAAACAGGCTGAGTGCTCTATTCCTGTGAGGGAGCTCAGACCCCCACTCGACCCCTGACCCAGATGTTGGCTCTATCAGCAGGGCTGCAAAAGTGGGAGGGTCATGGAGTTATTTCTATGAGTTACTTTTTGACCCACTCTTTTTAGGATTAGATTATTAATTTTCCAATTAATTTTTAATCTGTGCTTCCATAGGCCTAATTTAATGTAATTTTTATTGTGTTGTGATCTGAAAAGGGTGCATGTAATACTTCTTTTCTGCATTTGTTTGTGAAGTCTTTATGCCTTAATACATGATCACTTTTTGTGAATGTGCCATGTACCATTAAGGAAAAGGCATACTCTTTCCCATTTCACCTTCAAATTTTCTCCGGAGGTTTATCACATCTAACATTTCTATTAAATTACTTAACTTCTTTCTTATTTGTTTGATGGTAAAATTTATCTAATTCTGTGAGAAGTCATTGAGAACCCCACTACTAGAGCTTTACTATTTGCTCCTGTGACTCATTTAACTTTTCCTTTGAGAGTTTGGATGTTAACACCATTTGATCCATAAATGTTCAGTATTGACATTTATTTCATTGCCTATGGCACCTTTTAGCAACACGTGGTTTCCCTGCTTATCCCCTTAGTCTGGTCTGCTTTGCCCTTTTGTTGTGTGAGATCATGATGGCCACCCCTGCCTTTATTACAGCTGTTGCACGATAGATTCTGTGCGGATTTTCTTCTGTTTCAAGTGTGTTTCTTGAAAGCAGCATGTTTTTTGATTCTGATTTCAAACCCATTCTTCTATCTGCTTCTGTTTTATGTTATCTGCTGGCCTTTGCATGTTGCCTGAGGCTTCTGCAAAACTCCCCGAAAATTCTCATTTAATTTCTTATGCCAACCCATGATATATTGAAACCACGATGGAGAAAGTCAAGCTGTGAAAGGGGTAAAGGTCCTATCAAAGGCATCAGCATCTTTCCAGTCACCCAGGTTTTCAACCTTGGAATCAGCCGGGAACTCGTCACTCTTCACCTTTACCATCTCGCAAATTCAATCAGCTGCCAAGTTTTGTCCATTTTCCCTCTATCTCCCCTTCTTTCTACTCACCGGGCCACCACCCTGGTTCATTCACCCTTTGTGACCTGCTGTCTAGACTGCTGCAATAGTCTGGCAGTTCTCTCTGCCCCAAGTGTCTAAACCAGCCTCTGAACGGATGCCCAGTCTGACAGTGCAGGGATTGTCTCATTTTCGTCTCTGTATCTTCAGTGTACTCCATGATCCAGGCTTCTCTGTCTCACCCACAACACCCATTTCCCAACTCCAGACATTTTCCCTGGCTGTCCTCCATTGCTAGAATGTTCTCTGGTTGTCTTTCAGTCCCAGCTAAAAATGCAAGCATACACTGGGGCCTTCTGCAACCCCTCTTAATTCTAGCACCTTCCCTCTGCTGCTTATTTAGTGCATAGTAACCACTAGACCATGAACTTGAGATGGGGGTTTTTACCTTTCCCTCTTTGCCTGACACATAGTAGGTGGCTATAAATGCTCATTCCTTTGAATTGCTAGGCACACGGTAACTCATTAGGAAGTGTTGGGTGAAGTCTCAGAGGATGGACCTCCTTGTAAGGCAAGTGATTATGGGGGATGGAGGATGCCCAAGCTATGAAGCACCACGTAGGTTACCTTGGGAGAGCAGGAAGGGAACAGAGGCTTTGTTGCCTCTGGTTTCCCTACAGGCAGCATCTCTGTCCAGGACAGTGGAGGGGTGGCTTATATGGGCTGAAGGAGAGAAAAGATAGAGAGGTTTGGGGATTCAGGGTGGGCTCAGTGTGAGAAGTCTAGGCTGGACAGAATCTGATGACGCCTACATGACAGCATCCCCCATGGTTCTCTCCCTGGAGGCTTAGAGAAGTTGGTCGCCTCCTACTTCTCTCTCTCGCACCAGTGAAGGACTGTCCACTGAATGGCTCCAGTATTTACATGTCGCAGGTCCTCACACCCAAGGATGGCTTAGTGTACCTGTCAGCTGGAGGCTCCCAGAATACCCCAGTCGTGCATGCCTTTGGCACAAAGACGTGTCCCAAACTCCTGCCTGACTTGTGGATTCAAGTGGTCTTTAGAGAATGCTCAGGGCACCTTTTTCCTCTGTCTGAGTCTCCTAAAAATGTGATAGGGAAATTACATAAGGAAATTATAGGAATATTTTAGAAGTGCAAGACCCATTTCTTCAGAGATGCAAGTAATAGGCATTTCTCTAAAACAGGTGCCCAAATAGTCAACAGGCACCTGATGAAAATTTCACATGTGATAATCAACAAAATGCAAATTAAAACTCAGAAATAAAACTTTACTTCTATTAATAGTAGTAAACTTATGCGTAGCAAGTGTACCAAGACTTACAAAGCACTTTCATAGACTTGGTGTTGAAAGGGACCTCAAAGTCCATTTATTCCAACCCATATCTGAACACAAATACTCCTTACAACATACTGGGCTAGTGGTGACCCAGCTTTTGTCTGGAGACCTCCTGTGAACTCTAGGGTGTCAACTCATATGCAACAGATTTAAAAGGATATCCAAAGACAAATTTGCTGATGTTAGAGTGGCTATGGAAACACAGGTTCACTAAGGACCCATTAATGGAACTGTGAGTTTTTCCAGCTATTCTGGAAAACAATTTGGAAGTATACTAAGAAAGTCATTAAACTCTATATAACCTTTAAGCCCAAAGAGGTCATGGAGAGGAAAAGGTCCAATGTACACAAAAAGTCCACAATATTTTTGTGGTATCCAAGAACTAGAAGCACATTGGGTGTTCACTGATTAGGGAGTAGCTGTATAAACTATGGTAAGTGAATGTAATGAAATATTATTATACCATGAGAAATGCAGAATGTGAAAAATGGGCTAGGGCTTGGTGATGATGCAGCATCACGCCAGTCCATAACGGGTGATAATGAAGACCTCTCCTGAGGAGGTGGCAGTGTGAAATGAGTAAAGATGTGAGAAGTAACATGGGGGCAAAATTGACAAGACAGGGAAATGTGTGCATGTGCACATGTGTGTGCCTGCGTGTGAAAGGAGAGGGAAGAGCAAAAAGGGTGCTAGGGGATTCGAGAATGGGTATCTGGAAGGACGTGGCTGACAGATCTAGAGAAGTCACATTCCTGGAAGGCAGCATTGGACTTAACAGGTTATTTGAGATAACTAAAGCCTTGCACCTCCCTCCATTTGGGCTGCCTGGATCATAGAGGGATGTGCCACCGAACTGCCCAGCTGCCGCCTCTAGGGAGTCTGCCTGCAAGGCCAAAAAGAGCCCAGTCTCCCTTCCCCAGAATTATAGGCCGCCATATTCAGGAAGCCGTCTCTGTCTGTTTTCTCACTAGCACAAGACTCCACATTCAAGTGACTCCAGGCATTGTTCTGTTCATTACACTTCACATGGCAGCCTTGGCATCCAAGGTAAGTCTTGCCCATGGCCAGTCCAAACTCAGGGATCAGACCCTCACTCCCTCATCTTGGTCATAGCCTTACTGCACTTGCTTTTCAGAGCCTTGGTTCACTTCTTGTTAACCCTAACATGTCTCTCCCTGCTAAGGTGGTGTTCTCAATCCTCTTAGGGAGTGGTCTCCTCCTGCTGAAGTCTATTGAACCTAAAGTTCCACTATTTTCTATATTCCTTGAGATAAAATGCTGCTGAGAAAGAAGGCAAAGGGTAGAAATAAAGCGTGGATCCAACATTTGGGAAACAGACAAACTGTGGCATGTGAATGTGGGGGAATATTGTATAGTAGCAAGTGACAGATGTGAAGAATTTCCAGATGTTTGTCCAGCCTGGGTCCCTTCACTGGGTTCCAGCCCTACAATCATCAAGGGGCTATTGGACATTTCCCAGATGTCCCAGAGGCATCCCAAAGGCAACATTTCCAAAAGAGAAGTGTCTGTTCCTCTACCAAACCCTGCCCTCTTCCCAAATGTTCTGGTTCATGTCAAAGACATCACCATCATTCTAATCACTCAGTCTGGTCTAGTTCAAAGCCTCAGTATTTTCTTCAACTCCTCAGTCTTCCTCTATACCCTGACCAATCAGTAGCCAAACAGGGTCAATTCTGTCTTTATATTCCAAGCCAGTGTCTTTCATTTCACTCACATGGCCACGCCCTCAGCTCAGGCATTTGTTACCTCTCTTCCAAATGACCGCAATAGTTATGGACCATGCCACTGCCCTGCAAACAAGCTTCAATGGATCACCATTGCCTCTAGAATAAAATACAGACTCCACAGTTCACAAGCTACTCCCCTCCATCTTTCCTGCCTTATTGCATGGCATCCCACCTGCCCCACTCTGTGGTGCAGCCCAACTGGCCTTGCTGTTCCTCCCACAAGCCACTCTGTCCTGCTCTGTTGCCTTTGCACTGGCTGAATCCTAAGCCTAAAATGTCCTTTCTCCCTCTCTACCTCTCTGAATCCCTGCTGAACTTCAACGTTCAACTCTGATACGACCTCCATCTCCATCCCCAAAGCTGCTGCCAAGCCCTGAATACTTCCTTTGTATTACATTGCATGTGTTCTGTATGAAAGGTTTCCTCTAATAGACTGTAAGTGACTAGAGGGCAGAGATTTATCAATTTCGTATCTGCCGAGTATGGCCCAGTGCTTGGCATACAGTGGGGGCTTAACTGATGCCTGTTAATTGAATTCAGAAAAACAAGAAAAGTTTGCTGTAAACTAAAGTAGAATGGAAACAGAACATACAAAGTGAATGCATATATCATAAAAGGAATGTGGGCCCCAAGTAACTGAAAAACTGGGAAACCAATGAAGAGCATTCTGGGTACCTTTCCTGAGGAGTTTGTCTTTTACTTCTTGGTCAACCCAACAGGCCTGGATGAGACTCCCAACAGGGCGAGTACAAGGGAAAGAGAAAGTGGGCCAAAGACAGAACTCTGGGGACTGTTCAACTTAAGGAATCAAGAAATCAGCAAAGTCCAAGAAGACAGAGAAGGGTCAGGTAAAGACCCACGAGAACTACGTGGGTTCTGAAACTGGAGCAGAGAATGTAAAAGTACAAGGCAGTGGAAAGAGATGATTAATTCACAGAGGGAAAAGGGGGAATAAGAACTGACAAGGGGTCACTATGTTTGGGGAGTATGAAGTCACCGATGACTTCCATGGAAGCAGATTCAAGAGAAGACATGATTTAGAAACAAGAGCTAAGTGAGTCAAGGGTGGCTTTTTTTTTTTTTGCATAGGTGACATGTGACTTTGTTTGTAAGCAGCTTGGGAGGAGCCAGAGGAAGATGGACTGAAGAAGTCTAAGAGGAGATAATGGCTGGAATGTGGTCCTGGAAGGGAAGTGGGTGAAGTGTGCAGGCAGGAAATTTTGTATTTGTAAGGAGTCCTCTGTGCCCAGAATCCTGAAGGAGAAAGCAAAGAGGGATTCTGAGAATACTGAAGAGTGAAAGAGCTGAGTTCTAATCATGTTGTCTCAATTTGCCATGGTTAACGTAAGGCTGATGTGATATTAGTACGCAGTGCAGATTAATGAGGCAATCAGAGAAACATAAGAAGACTTGCACGAACTTGTGCAGCCAAAGAAGCAAAGTGAAAGTAATACAACACAAGGATGAAAGCAATGGAAATGAAAAGATCACAAAAAGGAAGCTGAACTCTTGAGAATTGGAAAAAACCAATGAAGATCCAGGGGATCATGAAACAGAATCTGTCTTACAGCTAAAAGCTCATGGACTATCTCAGAGGAGCTTATGCATTATTGTATGTGGTCCACATTTGTTTAACTGTTTTTCTTTTTTCACAAAGAAGGATTTCATCCAGAAGGGAGGAGAAGGAAATTACACTGATATAAAAAAAAGAAGCATCAAAAAATATGTTGAAAGATAAAATAAGTAGCCAAAAAAAAGACTAAAGAAAGGACCAGGCTTAAAAAAAAAAGATAACCACAACTTTCTCAATAAAGTCTACTCCCTGTGTGGGAATTCGGAAAAAGAGGTAGCTGGGAACTCAAGAGAGAAAAGGTTTTATAAAAGCTACTAAGAAAAAATAGGCAGGAATTTGCTTTATCTATAATTTTTCCCTCTAGATTGAATTTTGTAGATATCAGGGCATGCTCTAGATCAGTAATTCTCAACCTTCCTAATGCCACAACCCTTTAATACTGGTATGTGGGTATATCCGCATGTGGGTGGACCCGCCTGGAGATGGATAGAGGAGCGGTGTCTCTGTTCCCAAGACCATCAGTCTTGGGCGACCCCTGTGAAAAGGTCATTTGACCCCCAAAGGGGTCGCCACCCATAGGTTGAGAACCGCTGCTCTAGATAAAATACTCCCCCATAAGGCTTTACTAATCAAAGGCTATACTCCAGCATGAATTATCTGAGGGTAAATAAGTCCTGTTCTCTGGAGGTAAACCTTTCCATATTTTTTAAGGTTTCCCTCTAACGTGAATTGTCTGATGTACAGTAAGTTCTGTTCTCTGAGAGAAGGCCTTTCCACATTCTTTACATTCATAGGGTTTCCTTCCATTGTGAATTCTTTGATGTCGAGAAAGTTGGGAACTATCACGGAAGGCCTTCCCACAGTCATCACATTCATAAGGTTTCTCCCCAGTATGAATTCTCTGATGTAGAGTAAGTTGTGAACTCTGGCTGAAAGCCTTGCCACATTCAAAACATTCATAAGGTTTCTCTCCTGTATGAATCCTTTGGTGTAGAGTAAGTTGGGAGCTCCGGCTAAAAGATTTTCCACATTCAAAACATTCATAAGGTTTCTCTCCAGTATGAATTCTTTGATGTTGAGTAAGTATTGTGAACCGACTAAAGGCCTTCCCACATTCAAAACATTCATATGGTTTCTCTCCAGTATGAATTCTTTGATGTCGAATTAGCTGTGAGCTCTCATGGAAGGCCTTCCCACATTCTTTACATTCATAAGGTTTGTCACCATTATGAATTGCCTTATGCCTACTAAGTCCTGTACTCCAGCTGAAGGACTTCCCACATTCATTACATTCATAAGGCTTTTCTCCTGTATGAATTCTCTGATGTTGAGTAAGAATTGTGAAGCGACTGAAAGCCTTCCCACATTCATTACATTCATAAGGTTTCTCTCCTGTATGAATTCTATGATGTAGAGTAAGTTGTGAGCTCTGGCTAAAAGCTTTCCCACATTCATTACATTTATAAGGCCTCTCTCCAGTATGAATTCTCTGGTGTTCTGTAAGTATTGTGAAACAACTGAAGGCCTTCCCACAGTCATAACATTCATAAGGTTTCACTCCAGTATGAACACTCTGATGGAGAGTAAGTTGTGAACTCTGACTGAAGGCCTTCCCACATTCTTTGCATTCATAAGGTTTTTCCCCAGTATGAATTCTCTGGTGTAGAGTAAGTTGTGAGCTCTGACTGAAGGCCTTCCCACATTCTTTACACTCATAAGGTTTCTCTCCAGTATGAATTCTCTGATGTACAGTAAGCTGTGACTTCTGGCTAAAAGCCTTTCCACATTCATTGCATTCATAAGGTTTTTCTCCAGTATGAATTCTCTGATGTCGAGTAAGTTGTGAGCTCCCATGGTAGGCCTTTCCACACTCAAAACATTCATAAGGTTTTTCTCCAGTGTGAATTCTTTGATGTCGAGTAAGGTCTATGATTTGGGTGAAGGCCTTCCCACATTCCTTACATTCATAAGGCTTTTCTCCGGTATGAATTCTTTGATGTCGAGTAAGATCTGTGACTCGGGTAAAAGCCTTCCCACATTCACTACATTCATAAGGTCTCTCTCCAGTATGAGTTGTCTGATGTTGAATAAGTCCTGTGGTCCGCCTGAAGGCCTTCCCACATATCTTACATTCATAAGGTTTCTCTCCAGTATGAATTCTCACATGTTCAATAAGTTGTGAGCGCTGGCGAAAGGGCTTCCCACATTCATTACATTTACGGGGCTTCTCTGCAGTGTGAATTCTGTGATGGGAAGTAATAAATGAACTCGAGTTAAAAAGCTTTCCCATTCACTACACTGGGGAGGTTTCTCTTAAACATGTATCCTGTGATAATCAATAGGATCTAAAGTACTGCTGAAGCACTTCACAATCCATTCTAACCTAGAAAATAACTTCACTGAGTACGTGAATCTTTTAACTGGGTATCACGCATATCTTTCCTATAGAGACTCCCTCGTGGAAAAAGGGAAGCTTCTACCAGATTTATTACTTTCGTGGCCTCTTACTTAAATGGTACTTGTCCTTGGGGGGAGGGCTGGGTACTTACCTGGAATATTTTTCCACATTTCTCTGCTTCCTCTTTAACTGGGCATCATATTCTGAGGTTTCTCCCAACTTGAAGACAGAGGGAAGGTCCTTTGTTAGTGTTTCTAAGGATGATTCCTCCACAAAAATGGCAATCTTTGAAGTTGGCTCCTTGATTTTAGACACCACCTCCAAATCTGAAAGAGATAAAGTGTGCCCATAACCCTGCTTCTCTGATACAACATATTTGCAGTCTTTTGGAATTCACCAAAAACTTTAGCACTCATAATCCTCTGCCAAATGAGAAAAGGGAGGTTTAGAATAGTTTGCTGACCTGCCAAAGGTCATAGGGCCAATGCCAATGCCAAAGCTGAATCGGGGGAACTGGACTTTGGACTTTAAGCTCCATGTACTTCTCATTGGAGGGCATTGCCCCCTCCACAAGGGAGGGCATTTGTTTTGTGCTTCCATGACATGCAAAGGGAGGATGAACAAGTGGAAACTACAGTGAAAACTACCCTTTTGGCTTAACTGCAGGACTTGAATTCCAGCAATCAGACCTGTTCATTCTTAGGGCTGAACAAGATATGAGAGACCATCCAGTCCAGGGATTCTTAAGCCAGGAGGGTCTGCAGAGTCAAGGAAGAATACAACATATTCATTTTCACTAAGCTCCAATTGAGACCTAGCATTTCCTTCAGTTATATCAAAACTATTCTGAGGATAGGTTCATGGGCTTCACTAAGCTGCCCAGGGGTCCAGGATACACAAAAAAAAGTCTTGAAAATTGATCTGGCCAGTGCCCCCATTGCCCAAATGAGGAATGGGAGCATAAGGGGGGCTAAATGACCTGCTGAACATCATGGGGCTCAGACTTGGCAGGGGTCACTTCCATCCCCCTGGTCACCTCCCCATGGGAATCTGGGAACATTTGAGAAAGGCTGCATGGCCCTCACTTCAAGGGAACATTGGCAGGATTCTTGTGGCTAAAGTGACAAGGCCCAGGGCCTGGTGTCCTTGTGACTTTGAAGCCTCCATGTTCCTCATAAAGGCAAAGCTCAGGCTCAGAACCATGACAGGAGAAACAAGGGGCTTAGCCATCTCTTTCCCCCCTGCCTTTCAGGCCCCACTTGCCTCTTTTCTGAGCCAAGCTCCCACCTGCTCTCTGCACTGAGTTAGTCAATCAACATTTATTAAGCCCTGCTTTGTGCTAGACACCATGCTACGCAGTGGGGACATGAATGTCCCTGAAAAGAGCTGACATTTCAAGGGAAGACAACATGCGGGGGGGGGGGGCGTGAAAAGAGGGAAGGGGGAGGCAGGGGAGGGAGTGTGGAGGCTGGCTCCAGTGAAAGAGCACACAGAGAGTTTGTGGTAAGGAGGGCAGCCAGGAGAGGAGGGCGCTGGGTCTCTTTTTCTAACACTCTAAAATAAAGAAGCCCAGAGGATGCACAGTTCAGCGTGCCAGAGTGGCTGGTGGGCCTCCCTGTGAGTGACCAGTGGGAGAAGATGGAGAGCAGGGCTGCTGCCCCTGGAACCGATGGCAGGAGCCACACTGATCTTCAAAAGCAGGAAGGGGGGGAGATTCACAAGCTATAGACCATGGAACCTCCCTTCAGCGTCTGGGAACACCTGGAATGCAGTTTTAAAGGGAAGGTCACTTAGCAACTAGGAAAGCTAGCCAGCATGTGACAGAACTCAGAACCTGGCCCTTCATGAATATCACAGAGGCCTGAGGCTGTGTAACAAAGCCCATGAATGCACGAGCCATGAATGTACAAGCTGTAGACAGCTCTGGATAGGGAGACCATCGGCAAAAGAGACGGAGTCCATCCAGGTCAGGGAGAGGGAAGGCAAGCACTGCATGGTAAGAAGGCGTACAAGTCAGGTAACCAACATACAAATGACTGCTGTTGTCCGGCGGCCCACACAATGATTAC
>CM053580.1:591772341-591826142 GCA_028627135.1 Pseudochirops cupreus | reverse complement strand
GGGGGAGGGGTCTCCAAGGGGCCTCTTCCTTCACTTTGCATCTTCTGATCAAGTGTACCCACTTCTGACGTTGAATCAGGGGGAAGGCCTGGCACTCCAACCACTAAGCCACCCTGCTGCCAAAAGGTATTTTAGCCACTTAGTTTAATTCCATCTGCTTTCCAGAATGCTTTGTCCCTGGGAGAAATAGAGGAGATGCGGGAACAAGAAATCCCAATAAAAGTGCTTTTTTAAAAAGGTGGTGTCTTCATGGATCCCCAGAGCGTGGGACCTCTGGGTTAAGACCAAAGGAGGCTAAAAAGAAGTGATCTTGTCAGTCACTGGGGTACATGCCAGACCGCCTGGGCAGAAGGAGGGCACGGACTCCAAGGCTGGCCCACAGGCGTGTGCTGGTTGAGATGGGTGGCTCTGCTTCCCCTCGGTCTCTGTGCCCCCTCCTCACCTCTAATCTCATCCCGAAGTTGCTGACTGACCCTTTGTCCCTCAGCCTCCTGTCCCCCGACCAGACTCTTTCCAACGCCTTTTGTAAGAGGACAAAGCCCAGAGTCTCAGACACGCTGTTTGGTTTGAACTCCAGAACAAGCTGCCCCTGTGCTGTGTTCCTGGCATCTGCGTGCGCACGAACACATACACACACACAGACACACCACACACACACACACACACACACTCTCCTCGAGGGCAGGGGCTGTCTTATTAAAAGTACCCTCTGTGCCTAGCACAGTGACTGACACGCAGTAAGCATTTTATAAATGTTCCCTGGGTTGGATCCATCCCTTGTGAGGCAGGTGCTACTATTATCCTCATTTTACAGCTGAAGAGACGGAGGCAAACAGTGTGAAGTGCCTTGCCAAGGTCACAGAGCTAACAGTGTCTGAGGCCAGATTTGAACTTGGGTCTTCCTGACTCCAGGCCCAGCACTCTTTACACTGCTCCACCCCACTGCTTTCTGCCAAAAAACAAAAACTAAACATTTTTAAGCACAGAAGTTCACAATTTCTTGATTCCCTTGGTCATTTCATCTTTCAAAATGTAGGAAAAAAAACCAGAGGAACTCTGGGTCTCCTGTTCTCACTGAGTAAGAGCCAGTGGCTGAGGAGGGAGTGAGGGACAGTGATGGCACCTTGGAATCCAGTGACAATGGAGACAAAGACGAGGCTGAGGACGGAGTGCCCACACTTTGGGGAGAGTCCAGAGAAGGGACAGGCACACAGTCTTCCATGCCAAGGTGTGAGCAGGGAAGTCAGCTCAGGAAATGAGGCAAGCTTAAATGGGAAATCCCAAAGAAAGAGTCCAATTCCAACATGGAGTAAAGACACAGGGCCTCTTCCCCAAGAGGAGGGGGGACAGACAGGCCCAGGACAGATGCATGCCTTAAGGGCAGGCCCTGTGGCCAAAGGCTTTTGACTGACACATTAATCCTGATCCGGCCTCCCCTCGGTCAGTATAGGACAAGGTGAAGGAGTCAGCCAGCCCTGGACCAGTGCCCTTGTCAACGGCTCCAGGACCCCTTTTCTACTTCAGTGTAAAGCCTCACAGACCCTTCCCTCCCTGGACCACCCAGAGCCCTCCTGGTGACTGCTGGGCATGCTGGGTGCCAAGCTGTAATGGTGAGGACCATGGCAGCTTTCAGAGACTCAGGCCAGGCACATTGGGCTCCCATCCCAGGAAGATCCAAGAATTCTCCTTTCTAAAACAAAACACTGGTCCTTTCTCTACAGATGCTGTTCCTCCCTCACTAGAATTCATTCTGAAAACCCCTTAGAAGGAGGGCTCAGGGCAGTCTGGTGCTCTCTCACAGCATGAGAGCAAGAGCAGAGAGAGATGTTGGGGAAGCCAGGGCTGGGACTTGGAGAGAGGGGAGCGTTGGCTGTACCAGGGGCTGAGGGCAATGAGATCAAGACTTTTGGGGAGGAAAGTAAGGACAGATCCTGGGGAGACAGAGAAGGTGTTCTGACTGGAAGGCATGGTGAGCATGGAGAACGGGGTCAAGCAGGCCACAGAGACAGATGGAGGAGAGGAGCCAAACCAGGAGCTCGTGACCCTTTGGGGTCCCAGGTCCTGCAGGCAGGCAGTCTGGGATGCAGCCCTTCTCAAAACCATGTTTGTAGATGCCTAAGACAAAATGCACAGGATCACTAAGAAAAAATTATACCGAAATACATTATAGAAATGATTTGTTAAAACTCCAGCTCATGGAGCCCAGGCTAAGAAGCCCGCAGCAGAGGACCATCAGAGTGATGGATCGTGGAAGGGTGGTGCAGGTCAGGGGATGGGGAAGCCAGGGTATCTGAGGGCTCCTCACTCAACACCAAAATGGAATTCAAGTGCAAGGGCAGGGTTGGGGTGAAGGGGACCTGGCTGTGGATCAAACACTCATTCCTGGGGTAAGAAGGTCAACTGACCCAAGGGTGGGCTGAGAGCAGTCCCCAGGAACGGGTTTGGGGGAGGAGAGGAAGAAGCAGCTGACTCCTCAGGGCCTCAGGGGTCATCCAGGGAGCCAGGTTTCCTTGGCTGAATCTGGACTCCTGAGAGAAAGGCTGACCCCCAAAGACAACTTGTCAGCCAAAGTGGACAGGCATCCAAACTTGGAAGCTGGCCATTGAGCTGCCCCTGGATGTACTCACACTCAACCAGCCAAAGCCCCTTCCACAAGCGTGGGAGGGGCCCCCTTTTCACTCTGCCACCATTCTTCTCAGGGTGCTCTGCAGACAATCTGGGAACTAAAGCTGTGCTCAGGCCACAGCTGATGTCAGATGGAGGGCTTGCTTGTTCCAGGAAGATGCGCCTCCAAGGCAGGGTCCAGGTAGCTCTTGGAGCTCCTCCTGGGGCACTGGTGTGCATCCCCAGGGCTTCTCCAGGCCAGTGCCAGTCTGACTCCCATGGTGCCTCTGTCTCCCACAGGGGGATGCAAAAGACTTGACATTTCTCCCTTTCTACTTTAACCTTCTAATTCTCTAAACTGTCAAGACGGCTTCTGGACTTCAAGCTGAACCCAAGCAGGCCTGCAACCTCTCTTGGATCATCTGCAAATCTCAAGTTCTTTGCCCCTGCATCCAGCCATGGTCACAAACCACACATAGCACCAATCCCTGGGGCAGTGCCATGGAAACCTCCTTCCAAGGCCACACCAACCACCAAGGACCGCTCTTCATCTGGCCCGCTGATGGCCTGTCCTCCAGCCCGCAGCATGATGGACATGCCAGGGACATTTGTGAACACCCAGGTGAATCAGGTAGGTTCTCTCCAAGGGCGCTGCAGCCCAGCAGGGGCCAAGCCAGTCAGGCTTTGGTCACTCCCACCTTCAACTCTCCCTGCCCACTGGCTTCTTCCCTACAGCCTTAAATATGTCCACATCTCCCAAGCCCCTGGAAAAACACCATCCCCTCACACTGCTGCCCCACATGCCTCCTCCCTTGATGAACAGAATTCTTTGTCTATGCTGACTACACTCCGGCCTCACCTGCTGTCTTCTCACTCACCACATGACCTTCTGCAACCTAGCTTCCTATCAATCATTCTCTGCACAATGGGCAACTGGTGTGGGCGCAGAACTAGGGAACTAGGAATGAGGGCAGCATAAATTAAGCCCTCAGGACTCCCAGGGCATCAGCAGGCAACCAGGGTTAACTTTGAACCCACACGGACTGATGTGGGCCCCACCGTAGGCCCTTGGGCAAGGAAGAGAGAATTTTTAGACTCTGGGCCAGGAGCTCTTGAGGTCCCAGGGAAGCCCTTGTAAAGAACTCTTAATGCCCTTGGCCAGGGAAGCCCCGAGGCAGAGGTGATGGGGAAGAGCGCCCCAGGCATGGGGTGGGGGGAGGACAGATCAAGGAAATGAAGGGAGTCAGGGAGTCGGGAGATGAGACTCAGCGGCCAGGAGGTGGTGTCACTAGCCCACTTATGGGTGAGGGTTCGGAGGGGGCTGGCTCTGACACCAAACAGAGGCTTTCAGCTTTGGTCTTGGAGAAGCCAGAGATGAAGCCTGCTGATGAAGGGGAGGAGTCATGAAGGCAGACCTGCATTACTGATGGAGAAGATGAGTCTTCTGACTCCAGCCCAGCCCTCTGTACACTGTGGCGCCCCTGGAGACCTCACCTGTAAGGATGCTTCCTTAATCTATAAAGCAGCCCATCCTCCCCTTTGATTTATCCCGTTTTGAGGGGATCAGGTACACCCACCAGAGTCCCAAACCCACTCTCAGTAATGCCCTTGAGGTCATCTGGCTTCCATGGCTGCCCAGACTTCATGAATCCATGGCCACAGGCCTCACCAATGACTCCTTTCTCGGGGCTTCCAAGTGCTCCCCAGGGTCTGCAGCATCTCCAGCCTGGTCGATCCATTCAGGGCATTGTCACCTATCATACGCTCCTTCCATCCCGACTGGGGTGGACACGGAATCCCCTGAAGTAGGCCGCACGTGTCCAAATTTGTTTATGCAACACTAAAAATCATGTAAAATGTTGGCCCTGGTTCTGGCCCAATGGAAACATGCAGTGTGACTCTGGAGAATCTGTCCACATCAGAATTCCTCATTCACTTCCATCCATTTCCTCCTCTAGTTCCTTCTGATGCACAACCCCTCTGTCCTCCGGGGGCCACAAGTAGAAAACCTGGTGACCACCAAAAGCCCGAGCAAAGGGTCTCCTGCTCGAAGGCCATTACTCAAAGGGGACAAAAAATGCCTAAGACCCTTTAGAGCTTTCAGAAAAATGGAACATGGTGGGGGGGGGGGGGCTGATGATGGAGCTGTGGCTGAACAAGACCTAGCCCACGCACACGTGTGCATACACACACACTCACAGACACACACACTCACACACATGCACACTCACACGCTGATTCACAATCACACAGGCATACTCATTCACAGACACAAGTCACACACACTCACAGACACACACGTACATAGTCACACACTCCCAGATACACTCACACATACACACTCATATTCACAAAGACACACACAGTCACACACTCACACATGCACACTCACACAGAGCCCGCCCACAGCTGTGAGGGCACAGCCCGCTCACAAGGGAAGAGGGAAGGCCAGGAACACGCCTGGGGCTCTGGGCAGCCTCCAGACTGCGGACCCGCTCACCTGCCCTCCGCCTCTGGGGGCCGGCCACCTCTGCCATCCAGGGAGCCTCCCCTCTCTCCAGCTGGCAGATCACGTCCGGCTTGGAAAGGGCCAGGCCTGTGCGAGGAAGAGACCTCCAGTCAGAGAAGACCGCAGGGCTCCCCCAGTTCTTGGGACCCCGGGCGGTGGCTCCAGATCTCCAGCCTGTGAGAGGGGGGAGCCGCTGGCCACGCCCACACCTGGGGACAGGTGCCCCCCCCCCCCCAGGCTCCCAGAGCATCCTCGGAATGGGGGACGGGGTCCTCACCCAGGCAGGCCAGGTGCCCGAAGTTCTCCAGCATCACCTCCCGGTACAGCTCCTTCTGGGAGGAGGCCAGGCGCCCCCACTCCTCGGGGGTGAAGGTCACGGCCACGTCCTGGAAGGTCACAGAGCCCTGCAAGACGAGCCTGGGCTGAGCTGGGTCCGGGAAGGCGGAGCCCCGCCCCCGCAAGCCCCAGGGACGCCGGCCCCTTGCGGCGCACCCCCTGCTTTCAGGGGCCTCCGGGCCAGGCGGCGCCCCCGCGGGAGGCGCCCCCTGCTGGCCGCTCACCTCCGGCCCCGGGGCCATGCCGCTCTGTACCGTCCTCAGATTCCGGGCTGGGGAGGGAAAGAAAACCATGAGCACGTGCGTGCTTGGGGGCGGGGCCCCGAGAAGCCACGCCCACACCTGCCTTCTTAGGAGAGCCCCTAAGGCGAAGGGGGAGATCTGCGCACGCGCAACCAGATCCTGGGCCCCTACCCCGAGGACCAGTCGCGGGGGCGGCCTTGCCGCTGATTGGCTTCCTAGCTTCACACCCCTTCTAGCAAACCAATCAGCGCGTCCGCTTCTCCTCCTCCCCCCCACTCCCGGGAGGATCCCGGCCCCCGCCTCCTCCGGTCTCCCCTCGGCCCCCAGCTCTCGCTCACCCGGCTCCGGACCTGGGGCTCGGACCCCGGCGACAGCGGCGGCTGAAGGAACAGAGCTGAGGGGGCCACGAGCCTGCGCCCAGGGCGGAGGGGCGGAAGTTACGTAATGGGGGG
Source organism: Pseudochirops cupreus (assembly GCA_028627135.1). NCBI lineage: Eukaryota > Metazoa > Chordata > Mammalia > Diprotodontia > Pseudocheiridae > Pseudochirops > Pseudochirops cupreus. The sequence goes on along the minus strand of CM053580.1, from coordinate 591,819,999 downwards.
AGGGGCGTTGCGACACCGGAATCGCAACGGGAGGCTGGCGGCCGCGCTCGCAAGGCCTTCTGGGAAATGTAGTCCTGAGTCTCATCGGGCAGGAAGAGGGCGAGCTGCTGGACTCTGGACCTCGGCTTGCGCCCAGGGAGGGAGAAGGAGTGTGAATGAGCTCCGTAGGACAGGGGAGGGGCTCCTCGCTGGCGGGCACACAGTGGGAGCCTAAGCAATGCCGGGGGCCGAGGCTGGGCCAGCGAGCCTCGAGTAAGCGCCTGCTGTGTGCGGAGCTGCTCCGGAGGCTCGGCAAAGGGTGCAAAGGGTGCGACTTGGGCCAACTTGGGCAGAGGGAGCGGCGGGGATCTCCAAGCGCCACTTCCGTGCACGAGCCTACGGTTAGACCTTCAGCCTGGTGTACACCTCGACCGTCTCTCCATGCCATTGGTTTACTTCCGCTGTGACCACGCTCTTCTCTTTGGCCCATCTTGACCCCCGGAGGAGCCGGTTCACCCTACAGGGTCCTCCCGAGCCCCCGCCCCCATCCCTGCAGGAACTCAGGGAGAAATTCACCCCCAGATCCATTGCTGGGTGACGTCACGCGCGCCCCGCCTCCTTCCCCCCCTCCTGCGATGCGGACCCCTCCCGTACAGCCTGTGCGGCCCCCTACCCCGCTCCCCACTTTCTTAGAGTCAGCCTCCTCCTCCGCAAACCCTGGAGCTTACTGAGGACCTGTCATTGACTTGGATTTAAGTGAGGCCGGGCTGCGCAGGCACTGGCCTCACTTTCATCTCCAGAGCCTCTGGGTCCAGCGGCCAGGCGCACATCAGGACGCCTGAAGACTTCTGGTGGCCTTTCCAAGCTGAGGTCTTTACCTGTCCCAGTTTGCCTGGGGCAGCGCCCATTAAGTGGATAAGGTTAGGTAAGAACGGCCTCTGACCTAGGCTCAGCCTTAAATCAACACCCATCTCCCTCAGGCTTGGCTTGGGTTTCACTTTTCCATTCCCTTCCCACAAGGGTCCTTGAGGCCCAGGCAGGACACTTTTCAGGACCTGATCCAATTGCCTGACATCAACTTATATTTTCAGTTTACTTTCAGCAAATTGGATCTTTGAACTAAGGAGCCAAAAAGCCAAATATGGCAGAGAGATTCTATTTTTGTTCATTGGGAAACTAAAGAACAGTTTAAACAATTCGATTTATCTCTTTTGCACTCCCATGCATTTTCTTTATATATATTTATAAAGAACCCTCTGAGAATGGCTCCAAAGGCTTCACCAAAGTGCCAGAGAGCTTCAGGAACCAGCAAGAACCCCTGCTGTGTGTAGGCTACTGGGAACAGTGAGGCTGTCAAGCATGACTGAAGTCTGATGGTCAAGGGATTTAAAGGCTAAGCAGAGGCGCTTGTATTGGTTCTTTGAGGCAACAGGAGTGATTGCTCAGTCCTGAGCTTTAAGAATAGGTGGAGGTGTGCTGGAGACAGGGAGAGCAAGAGCATCAGAGGAGATTAGGCCAGGGAGAGGTGCTAAGGGCCAGGACGAGAGTGACAGTGCCATGCAGGTGGAGAGAGAAGTGCACGGGTGCAGGACTGCTGAGTGAGGGAGGACCAGCCAGATCTGGCACCTGGATGGATACAGGGACTCAGGGAGAGGGAGTTGTGTAGTTTGGGGCTCTGTGAGCCTGGAAGGATGGCAACATCTTGGACAGAAATAGCAAAGCTAAGAAGAAGTGAGACTTGGGAGCAAGTGAACAGGGAGCAATGACTGCCATGGCAAAAGGTAGGAATAACACTTGTGTAGAGGTGTGTCCCAGAGGCTTATACCTGCCCATCCGTTGATGGTTTCAGAGTTGTGCAGCATTCACTTCAAATAGCAAAATGTGATACAGAAAAGACAGGCATGATTGAGGGGATGGGGTGACTGGCATTAATCTGGGATGGAAAAAGTGCATCGTGGATTAATTCCATTGAATCATTAACATTTTGATTCACTGTAATATTGAGAAGCATTTAAAAAACTGCTTACTACCTGCCAGCCCACACCAAACCCTACCCTGAAGGAGCCAACATTCCAGTGTGGGAGCCATGGGTACAATATAAATGCCAACTTGGAGGGGAAGGCACGAGGGGCTGTGGGGACCAGGAAAAGCCCTTTAGCTGATCTTTACAGGAAGTGAGGGTAAGGGTCAGGGGATGGTAGGGAAAGCCTTCCCAGCCTGAGAAAAAGGCAGGATAATGGGGTGGGGACTGTGTTTAAGGAACAGCAAGAAGTGCTTTGTGGGATGTCAGGTCTAAGATTAGAAAGGCAGGAAGGAGTCAGGTTTGTAAAGGTCAAACAAAGGCCTTTGTATCCCATCTTAGAGGAAGTGGGGACTCACAAGGGAGCAGAGGTTTGGCACACTCAGACCAGGGCTTTGGCAGTCGTGTGGAAGGTGGACCAGTATAGAGACTTAGACAGTGTGACCAACATATAAGCCAGGGGTAGGGAACGTGTGGCCTTGAAGCCACCTGTGGTCTTCTAGTCCTTGGGTGGGGCCTTTTATTGAGTTTTACAGAACAGATCATTTTATGAAGGGGATCTGTTCTGTGAAGTTTGGATTGGGTCAAAGGGCTGCCTTCGAGGCCACAGGTTCCCCATCCCCGTATAAAACTATTGCAGTAATCCAGGAGGAAGGTGATGAGGGCCTGGACGAGGGTAGTGGTCATGAGATTGAAGAGAAGGGGACAAATACCAGAGTTGTAGAGAAAAGAATGACAGGTCTGGCAAGGAAGGAGACAAGGACAGTGTCTGGACTGCAAGTCTAGGTAACTGTCCTTGGTGGTAATGGAGATGCCTGGGAGAGGGGGATTTCTGCAGGGGACTGACCAGGGAAGTAAGGGACTGATGGGACTAAAGAACCTCCTCACTGCCATAAGAGTCACCACCCCATTTCTACGCCTTCTCCCCCAACACCAACAAAATAAAAGGAATGAAAAATCCTGAGACATTCTGAAGCAAGAGGTAATTGCAAAAAGGAAAAGGGCCCAGCCCAAGGGCTGCCTGGGGTCTCCCTGTGCCTTTCATGTTTCATCCACATGGCTTTTACTTATTTCCCAACAAGTTCTTTTTTTTTAATCTGCTAATTAGTTATCCAAACCAGGCTGAGGGAGATTCCCAACAGAGAGAGTATAAGGAAAAGAGGACAGTGTCCAGGACAGAATCTTGAAGAACAATCAATTTAATGGGTAAGAGAAAAAAAGACAAGGCAGAGAAAACACAATTAAAGATGCAGGAAGAAAAACTTTAACTGTGACAAACTAAAGAGAAAGAAGCAGAGAAACACACAGACGTGCAGGGACCTGGTGTCAGTTACTTAACTGCTGAGAGAAGATAAAGGAGGATAAGGTTTCTTTCTTGTATGAATTCTTTGATGTACAATGAGTTGGGATCTCTGACTGAAGGCCTTCCCACATTCACCACATTCATAAGGCTTCTCTCCAGAATGAATTCTCTGATGTACAGTAAGTTGTGACCTCTGGCTAAAAGCTTTCCCACATTCATTACACTCATAAGGCTTCTCCCCCGTATGAATTCTCTGATGCCGAGTGAGATCTGTTGTGCGGATGAAGGCCTTCCCACATTCACTGCATTCATAAGGTTTCTCTCCAGTATGAATTTTCTGATGTACAGTGAGCTGTGATCTCTGCCTGAAGGCCTTGCCACAGGCATTGCAGTCAAAAGGTTTCTCTCCAGTATGAATTCTCCAATGTAGAGTAAGTTGTGAACTTCCATGGAAGGCTTTTCCACATTCAAAACACTCAAATCGTTTCTCTCCAATATGAATTCTCTCCTGTAGAGTAAGTTGTGATGTTCCATGGAAGGTCTTCTCGCATTCTAAATATTCCAAAGTTTTCTCTCGGCTATGAATTCTCTTATGTAAAGTAAGACGTTTTCTTACGCTGAAGGTCTTTCCACATTCATTACATTCAAAAGGTTTCTCTCCAGTATGAATTCTCTTATGCAGAGTAAGACTTGTCTTCAAACGGAACGCCTTCCCACATTCATGACATTCATATGGTTTCTCTCCTGTATGAATTCTTTGATGTACAATAAGATGTGAGCTATGGCTGAAGGGCTTCCCACATTCATTACATTCATAAGGTTTCTCTCCAGTATGAGTAGCCTGGTGTTGAATAAGTCCTGAGCTACTTCTGAAAGCCTTTGTACATTCATTACACTCATAAGGCTTCTCTCCAGTATGAATTCTTTTATGTACAATAAGTTGAGAGCTCTTGCTAAAGGCCTTCCCACAGTCACTACATTCATAAGGCTTCTCTCCAGTATGAATTCTCTGATGTACAGTGAGTCGTGAGCTTCTACTGAAGGCCTTCCCACATTCATTACATTCATATGGTTTCTCTCCAGTGTGAATTCTCTGGTGTTCATTAAGGCTCGACCTCTGGTGAAAAGCCTTCCCACATTCCTTGCATTCATAAGGTTTCTCTCCAGTATGAATTCTCTGATGCTGAGTAAGGTGTGAGCTCCAGTGGAAAGCCTTCCCACATTCAAAACATTCATAAGGTTTCTCTCTGGTATGAAGTTTCTGATGTCGAGTAAGATCTGTCCTCAAACTGAAGCCCTTTCCACACTGATTACATTCATAAGGTCTCTCTCCAGTATGAGTTGTCTGATGCTGAATAAGTCCTGTTTTCACAATGAAGGCCTTTCCACATTCATTACATTCATAAGGTCTTTCACCTGTATGAAGTCTCTGATGTTGAGTAAGGTGTGAACGCTGATTGAAGGCCTTCAAACATTCACTGCACTCATAAGGTTTCTCTCTAGTATGAATTCTCTGATGTCGAGTAAGACCTGTTCTCACACTGAAGGTCTTCCCACATTCATGACATTCATGAAGTTTCTTGCCAGTTTGGATTTTCTGATGTACAGTAAGTTGTGAGCTCTTGTGGAATGCTTTCTCATATTCATTACATTTATATGGCTTCTCGGAAGTATGAATTCTGCAAAGGGAATGGATGAACTGTAGTTAAAACTTTCATAACTTCTGTAACATTTATAACTTTTAAAGCTTTTACGTACATATCCTACAATGCCCAACAGAGTTTGGATTATAACTTGGTTATGGAAAATGCTCATTAGTCTTGGAAAATAACTACTTTGAGGATATTCTGTTATGTTTGCAAAGGCCTAGATTGAATATTCTAACTTCTTAAAATGATTTTTGTATCTATTGTTTTTAATCACCAATGGTATTTTTCATCATTTATGTTTCCCACTGTATCCCTTCCAACCCTCTTCCTCGAGAATCATCTCTCATAATAAAGAAGGAAAAAAATTCCCTAAAACTAATTAATATATTAAAAGACTGAAAAAAAAAAGACTCAGATGCAGTGTCCCACACTCAGGATCCTCCACCTCTGTGAAGAAGCGGGGAGAAATTAGACTCAATAATTATCTCTCTAGGAGCCAAAGTCGTGGAGCTCCTTCCCTGCAGAGAGTCTCTGTTGAGGGAAGAGAATTGGCCGCACGCTCTGGTTTCAGATATACTCTTGCAGTCCCTTACTTTATTGGGATTTTTCCTTAGGATAAAGGAATATTAGGATATTTAATTTCTTGGGATGCCTCTTCTTTGTGGAACCATACAAAGACAACCTCAGTTCCTTCCTTCAGACATACTAAGAAATCCATTTTTTTCAGGTCTGACTGAAAGGCTTTAGACTCATCTAGCGAACCTTTTCAGTATTAAGTCAAATGCCAAGGAGACAGCATCCTAGCAAGAAAGTCCCACCCAATTTCTAAAGCAGAGGTTCTTAGACTTTTTTTGTATGTTGGAGCCCTATGGCAGTCTGGGGAAGCCTAAAACTCCTTCTCAGAATCACGTTTTTAAATGCACAAAAGAAAATACCTGTGACTGCAAAGGAAATCCATGATATAATACGGTTATCAACGTATTTTTAAAAATAAGTTCACAGATACCAGGTTAGGAACCCTTGTTCAAAAAGAGAACGTATTAGAAGTCAAAGTTTAGGGAGGAATTCTGATCCCTCTGGAGAAGCCTTAAGGCTGTGACCTGATAAGGGCAGGAGCAACTTTGACTCATCCACATGAAAGCCGTCCTCCCTTCCCCACTCTTGGCAGGACTGAGTACATGAAGAAAATGACTCCCTAGGTTCCTGGGACATTTTAAGTTAGCATTCTATTGTTTGATGAATTAAAGACTGTTACCTATATTCTCTTTCTTTGTTTACAAACTTAACCGTGGAATTGTTTTTGTTTCTGAATACTTAAAATATAAAAAGAATTTGCTTGGGGATGGAGAATTTCAGTTAAAACTGTGGCATTTCAATCTCCCTTCAAGCATCAATGCTTATAACTATGTTGTTATGCACACACACACACACACACACACACACACACACACACACACACACACCCACACCCCGCTGATAAAGCTGACATCAAAAAATACAAAGTACTAAATTTTCCTCCTTCATACCTGCCATCACGTTCTAAAGCTTCTTCCCACTTGGATACGCAGAAATGATCCCTTGTGAGCTGTTCCAGGGCTGATTTTTCCAGAAAAGTGCCAAGCTTTGGCATCGACAGTTTAGCATCAGGCCTTATCCCCCAATCTAGGGGGGGAAAAATCCATATTAAAAACTCCTGTTTCCCCAACTGGAAGAAAGGTAAGTCCTGCTTTCTCAGGCCTATCCTCAGAATCCCAAACAAGAAATAGGATGGCCAGAAGTTATATAGTCAATGAGCATATATTAAGCACCAACTGTATACCAGACTCTAAATGAAGAGCCAAGGACACAAATAAATACACAAGAGGCAGTCCCTGACCTCCAGGGGCACCCAGACTCACTGAGGAGACAGCAGGCACGCACCGTGAGCAAACTGGATAGAGACAGGATTAACTGGGTTTGCTTTTGGGGGAGGGGATGAGGATTAAGGAGAACAAGACAGAGTTCTTGCAGAAGACTAGACTTCATAGTTTTAGGGTCACTTGTAAATCACAAAAAGGGTTCTAATGTTCTAATTTACCCTTTTTGGGGGGTCAGTTATTCTTTGAGAAATGAGAAAAACAGGTCTTAGAGTGTTTTGGGGGCTGAGGCAGTGTCATCTAAGACTTTACACCTGGAGGTCAGGCATGCCCACAAGTGCAGCCACCATGAAGATGCGGAGTGGCCTCTTAGGGGTGAGGCCTATGTCTGGCTTAGGCTGACAGATTCTGGGTCTTTCTCTTCTTAAGCCATCAAATTCGACCAAAACTACTTCAGTCATCGATGTTTAAAAGCATTCATCAGAAAATACAACTCCCTTTCAAAATCACTGGTCACTGAGTCAGCTGGAACTCAGGAAGAGATTTTGGACAACCCTCCGGCCCCCAAACCAGCAGGTGTGGAGAGCACCAGGCCCTGGCCAGCTCACAGGCAGAGCTGAAGACAGATCAGGCCTCTGAGAACCACCAGCAGCAGCCCCAGGAGCCCACATATGTTCCATGTTCTTTATCTGGAGAAATTCCAAAATGTAGCATGAACCACCAATGGCAGAAGCTACAGGAAGTCCACTGCTCCAGCAATGAGCCCTGAACAGTGGTAGAGCTGGAAGGGAATGAGGGTAGGTACATCGGTGTTGGGGGTGGGGTGTGTGTGTGTGTGTATGTGTGTGTCCATGGTTTGTCTGAATCTGGCTCTTGGGCAGGAGAGGCAGGAATCTCTCCCTCTGGAATCTAGCCCATCCCTTTCCAAAGGAGACTGTGATTCCTGCCTGGAAAGAAGCAGAAGAAGGGATTCCAAAGGTGTCCATTTAGTTCTCCTCTGCGAGGGGCACTGAACTGGACTTTGATCTATCTGTTTCTCTAAACTGCTCATCTAGCAGCATAGTTTTTAGGTTCAAGCAGCTCTCCTAGTCACCAAGGGGCTGAGGTTGCACAAGCCTAGGCCAAGGGCCTTCTCAGGCTTCCAATGCCTCTGCCACTGCATGACTTCTTCCTCTGACTGCTGAATTCTTCTCTGACCCTCCATCTGAGGAAGCCCCCACCATCACCAATTTGAATGAGGACCAGGCCAGGACGCCCAAGACTAGCTCCTCTCTCCCCCCCAACAATCCCACTTTTCAGTCCCTTTTGTGTGCTGTCTTTCCCCCCATAGAAGCTGGGTGGCCGTTCATATAAGGGCACGGTCCATGGATGCTCCCAAGAGGCTCTTCCTACAGCTTCCTCTGAGCTCTAAGATCCTCTGATCACAAAGCTTTCCAGTTCACCATCTGAGCATTAGGAGAGGGGAGCAGACCAATGGCCGGGAGCACAGCAATCCTGACTCACCACATCCCATGTCTACCCTTTGCTAAGGCCTTTGCTCCCTCTCTGCCTCCTGAACTAAGAACCTCAGCACATTGTATGAAAAAGCAGACTGTTAATATATTTCAACAAATACAGACTGAAACTTAATCATTTCCTAGTATGGAATGAAAGGATGAGCCTTGAGGGGTTAGCAGCAATAGTTTATTGTAGAGTTTAAATCACTAAGCTTGGATTGAATAAGAAAACTAAAAACAGTGCCTGCAGAACCACCATGCCTTTCAGAGCCTGCGTAGAGAGCCTTGTAACATACAGGGAAGGGTGAAAACTAATGAGCAGGAAAATCCATTGGGGATGGGGGGAGCGGGGAGGAAGATGTGGGAGGCTGAGGGAATGAGCCTGAGGGGGAAGAGCACACAACTGCTGGGTACAGGGGTGGCAAGGTCTGGTGCCAGCATCCTCACCAAGCCTCCTCGAATGCACGATGGAGGGTGCCCAAAGGACCTTTCCAAGCCATTGCCCAGCCTGGGGCGGCTCCAGGAGGCCTAGAGGCCTGACAGACATGCCAAGGCTCCAATGGTTAGAGGGCTGACTGATGGGGGCCCCAAACCAGGCAAGGGCAAAAGGAGCACTGATCTCCCCCAAAGAGAAGGGGCCAGAAGGTAAACAACAGGCCTGTGAGTAGCCTTTGGTGCCTGCAGCATTTCTCAGCAGGGTCACTGAAGGAGTGGTGGAGGACTGCCTTGAGAGAGAAGCTGGTTTGGATTCCTCAAGGGCACATCAGTTTTGTTCCTCCTTCACTGGGCTCTGAGCCCGGCAGGTCGAGGTACTCCTGCATGGTCAACCTAGAGTTCAGCTAACAATCTGTGGATATGAGCACTGCAGGGAGCCATTTCTACTGAGACTAAACTAATGTGAAATGAACCAACCATTCTAGAGAGTAACTTGGAGCTGTGCCTAAAGGGCTGTAAAACTGTGCATATCCTGTGAGCCAGCAACACCACCTCTAGAGCTGTATCCCAAAAAGACCATACAAGTGGGAAAAGGACCCGTATGTACAAAAATATTTATAGAAGCTCCTTTTGTGGTGGCCAAGAATTGGAAATTGAGGAGATGCCCATCAGGTAGGGAATGGCTGAACAAGTTGTGGTCTATGAATGTAAGGGAATACTATTGTGCTACAAGAAATGAGGAATATGCAGACTTCAGAGAAACCTGCAAAGTCTTGTATGAACTGATGCTGAGTGAGGGGCGCAGAACCAGGAGAGCACTGAACATAGTGACAGCCACAGTGTGTGAGGACTGACTCAGCTCTCAGCAATGCAAGGACCTAAAAGAATTCCGAAGGACTCATGATGGAAAATGCCGCCCACACCCAGAGGAAGAGCCACGGAGTCGGAATGCAGATGGAAGCAGACTGCTGGCTCTCCTTTTCTTCGCTTGTTTTTTTTCTTCTTTCTCATGGCTCCTCCCATTATCTCTAATTCTTCTTTACATCAGGACTAATATGAAAATATGTTTAACATGAATGTATAAATAGAGCCTATATCAGACTGCACGCCTTCTTGGGGAGGGAGAGAAAAATTATAACTCAAAATCTTATGGAAGTGAATGCTTAAAACTAAAAATAAATTAATTATATAAAAACAAAACAAAACAAAACAGAAGAGTAGAGGAGGAAATTAAATATAATCTTAAAGTAAAACAAAGATTTAGAAAAAATGAACCAAATAGGGACAAATGTCAAGGGCTCCAAAACCCAACTCTGGAAGGAGATGAGGCTAAAATGCCTTCACCCTGAAAAGGATACTGGAGTCTCTGTGGGCCAACAGTGTGACAGGGGGTACCAAAAGCTCCTGCGGTGTACCCTGCATCAGGAGGCATGTGGGGGCAGAATGAGGAAGGTGAGAGTTCCACCACCCTCTGTCCTGATCAGGTCTCACCCTCCCAGCACCAGATTCAATTCTGGACATCCCAGCTCAGGAAAGAAACTGATAAACTGGAGTGTCCTGAGAAGAGTCACCAGGATGGAAAGGGTCTTGGGAGTGTGTCCTGTGAGATCTCACTGAAAGAAGCAGGGTTTTTAATGGAAGATTTAGGGGAAGCGGGAGAGCTGTTACAATGCTTAAGAGCTGCTGTGAAAGACAGAATTTACACCGGACCTGCTTGGGCCAGCTGGACGCCTTGGGACCTGCCCAAGCGTGGCATTGGTCACTGAAAAGAGGAAGGGGTCTTTGTGCCTGGAGGGCTTCAAGCAGAGAGTGTGAGAGTCAGGCTACATTCTTGACTATTCTATGGCAACTGAGCCCAGTGTTCTAACCTGGCTCTGGGAGCCACACTCTGACATCCAATGAGGCTGCTGTTACCCCAGCTTTTTATCATCTGCTCCTCTGACTAGCTGGTGACTGCTGCTTTCATCAACGTCACTGACAACAATGATTTAAGACCCAATTCCAAGAGAGATCCTAGGGGCACCCCACCAGAGAACTCCTGCAAGCTGGCCCTGTATCCTGGATGAGCGATCACTCTTTGGGTTGGGTCACTGACCCAGTCTCAAACACCCAACCATACCGTGATGGAAGTCCATAACACCCCATGCTCTCTACAAAGAGAGGCCACTCAACGACCGAGTGCGTGCAGGTTCCAGAAAAGTGTGGATGATATCCAAGCATGGACAGATACCCCATCTGGGGGGAACAACATCCTGCACATGCCTGGGAAGCTTCCAGGACAAATGCCTGGCCAACCATTTACAAGGCTTGCTCCCAAGGAGTGAACCACTGAGCTCATGGTTGCCATGACTCACTGGCCCAAGCTTCTTTCAGTCACTCACCTGCATAGCCACTCTTGGGAATATCTCCCTCTGGTGAGCTGGGGGCTTCCCCTCTCTCCAACTTGCAGATCACATCTGGCTTGGAAACAGCAAGGCCTGTTAAGTGAAAATGTACAAGACTTAGGAAAAGAGAGCCTCTTCAGGATTCCAATTCAGTCCTTTCCTCCTGGGAGAACGCTTGTTCTGCTGGGAAGGCCCAGAGGAAGATACAGAGGTTACTGAAGGACCCATTAAATGATGTGCTTAGAAGCAGAGGGGATTGGTCAGATCCTGGCTCAGAAAGAGGCGCCATCCCTGCTAAGAGGATGGGGACTGTGATAGCTTCAGATCCCTGGGACGATGGGGGGGAATCGTGGGCCTAGGAGAGGGCAGCCTTGGGGACAACACCGTCCAGCAGTCAGGTTTCAGAAGCACAAAGCAAAGGCCCTTCATCCATTCAATCCATCCGGTTCTGAGGGCAGCCCAAAGAGCCTCTCTCTAGAGCACCAAAAGAACAGGCACCTCTGGTCTCCGGAGGCCAGACAAGAGCAGCCTAAGAAGCCTGACACCATCTACTGAGAGAGGACCCACCCCCCCTCCCCTCCCCGCTGGGGCCCGAGGGCGGCCCACAGCCTCACCCAGGCAGACCAGGTTCCTGTAGTTCTCCAGCATGACTTCACGGTACATCTCCTTCTGAAGAGGGTGCAGACACCCCCACTCCTCCGGGGTGAAGTCCACAGCCACGTCATTGAAGGTAACAGATTCCTGAAACACCAAATGCAGGTGTGCTTACCTGGGGCCCATCCCCCTGATGACCATGGGAGGAGGGGAAGCTGGTGGGGATCACAAGGAGTTCCTGTCAAGTTCAGAATTCAGGGTGTCACAGGCCAAGCAGCTCTCTCTGAGGCCAAGGCTGTCTTGACTCAGAGTCATGGACAAAATGAGAGTCTGAACAGCCTGTTTTTTGTGACTCTCCTTGGTTATTCTTAACTCCCAGCAGCCCAATGGGGCCAAGAACTGCAAACACTCAACACCTCCATCACACAGAGGAGAAAACTGGATCCCAGGCCCGAAGGGCTGCCTGGCCCAGCCCACATGGGAACAAGACTCCCACTTCCACCATCCCCAGCACGAGTTCAGCCGCCTCACAAGGGGCAGGAGCTAGGAGCTCAAACACCCCAGTCCACCGTGGGATGGCTCAAATTGTGAGGAAGGTTTTCCTTACAAGTCAAAACACGCTTCTCAGCAACAACTAGGGCCAAGAGAACAAGCCAGTTCTCTCTTTAGCGTGAAAGCAGTTACCTGTGAAGGCAGACCAAAGCAGCCCATGTCCCCTTACACCCCCTCAACATGCCACCCTCCCCCTGGCCCGGTCTTCTCTTCTCCAGCAGGCGCATCCCAGGCTCTTCAGCTGATGCTCTGGAGGCCCCTCCCTGCCCTGGCCGCCCCCTGCACCTGCTGGCTCATTCGGAAGCTCCTCATGCCCAAGACTGAACAAAGAGGTCCAGATCTGGGCTGACCAGGGCAGAGGCCAGAAGGCCCATCACTCCCCAGTCATGGACACCACGCCCTCCGGCCCTCTTGGCTCCCTCATGAGTCTGCAGTCCAGACACACCTCCGTCACCTTGTACTTAACACTAATTAACAGCAGCATTTATAATGCACTTTCATGTTTGCAAAGCACTTCACAGAGTGAAGCCAAAAAGACAGAGAGGTCTGTGAATATGAGGGTCCAGGCTCAAAGGCTGTGCCTAGTGCGGGGTGCCAGGACTGATGCCAACCCGCCATTTAGAGGCTCGCTGCCCCACTCCAGAGCAGCCTGAGGAAAGCACCCCAGGCTATGGACTGCTGGAGGACCAAGTTCAGAAGCAAGCCACAGCATCTCCATGTCTGCAGTCCTGTGTCCTGGGCTAAGTCCCTAGGGTACTCTGGAGGAGCCAGAGAACCAGCAGAGGAGGGCAGCCAGGACAGGGAAGAGCCTCCAGACATCAGCTGAAGGACCTGGGAGGTGCATCCTGGAGGGGAGAAGACTCAGGAGGAACATGAGAGCAGTTTAAGAGCCTTCAGGATGGGGGCAGAGGCAAGATAGCAGAGTGAAGCAGGAACTTGCTTGAGCTCTTCCCCCCAAACCCGTCCAAAATGACTCTAAACAAATTTTAGAGCTACAGAACCCACAGAATGACAGAGTGAAACACATCTCCAGCTGAAGACAGCCTGGCAGGCTGACAGGAAGGGTGTATCGCACTGGGCTGAGAGCGAAGCTCAGTCCCATGAGGGCCTCACCACCACAGACCTGGCCACAGCAGACTTCAGTGGACTGGCAGCTGTGGTGGTTTCCAGACTTTTCAACCCACAAATGCCAAAGACAAAGTAAAAGGTCAGTGGGGAAACTGCTGGAGTGAGAGAAAAGTGCAGTCTGGTCCCGGGCCCAGGGTGGTGAAGGTGGCAGTGGGACAGCAGCAGCAGCGGCTGCTTCTGGAGCTTCAGGCCCACAGATGGTGGGGGGATCAAGCAGCTGATCAGAGGGCAATTGCTCTTGCTTTGCCCTGCTTGGATCTGGGTCACAGTCTTGGGTGGCAGTCCTAGGGTGAGGAGGAGCACTGGAGTGGCAAAGCTTATGGCAGCTGTGGAGAAGGAATCCTCCTCACAGCTCTGAGGCAGAAAAGAGTGCCCAGGGTCACTCACAGACCAGAGCACAGGCCAGGGGAGGAGTAAGTTAAAACTTTGATTGTACCACCTTAGAAAAATTGAAAATTCCCAGGTGCCTAGAAGTAGCTCTGACAACAGCTGCACAAAACCCCGGTAATCTAGGATAGCGCACTCTCCACTATGAAACAGACTCCTACTTTGGCAAAGAGCTCCAAAGTCAAGTAATTGGCTGTGGAAATGAACAGAGGGAAAAAAAATCAGACTATAGAATTTTTCTTTCCTGACAAAGGAGATCAAAACATAGAACCAGAAGAAGAGAACAAAGTCAAAACTCCTACATCAAAACCCTCTAAGCAAAATATGAATTGGTTGCAGACTACAGAGGAGCTCAAAAAGGATTTTTGAAATCCAGTAAGAGAAGTAGAGGAAAAACTGGGAAGAGAAATGAGAATGATGCAAGAAAATCATGAGAAATGAGTCAACAGCCTGCTAAAAGAGACACAAAAAAAATACTGAAGAAAATAACATCTTAAAAAATATACTAATTCAAATGGCAAAAGAGGCCCAAAAAGTCAAGAGGAGAAGAGTGCCTTTAAAAGCAGAATTAGCCAAATGGAAAAGGAAATGCTTCAAAATTAGAATGGAGCAAATGGAAGCTAAGGATTTTATGAGAAACGGGAAATTATAAAGCAAAACCAAAAGAATGAAAAAACAGAAGACAATGTGAAAAATCTCACTGGAAAACGGACCCAGGAGAGACCGTTTAAAAATTATTGGACTACCGGAACATCCTGATCAAAAAAGAACCCAGAAATCATCCTTCAAGGAATTATCCCGAAAAACAGTCCTGGTATTCTAGAACCAGAGGGTGAGACAGAAACAAAGAAGCCACCGAGCTTGAAAAGGATCCCAAAAAGAAGGTTACAGCAGGTTCCAGAATTCCCAGGTGCAACAACCAGCACCCCAGCATACCCAGGGTGGCTGCTAACACAGCTTCCTTGATCTGTTTTTCTAAAGGAAAGCAACTCAAAATGGGTTAACAACAATCTTACTTTAATCAAACACAGATATCATTCACCTAGTTCAGGGGGAAAAGTCAGCACCCTGACCTTCAGAAAATAAAAACAGAAATTACAAGCAGAAAAAAAATACAGACAAAGAAAACAACACAATTCAACAGAACAACAGACAGGGCTTCTAGCTGTCTGACCATTACACACATTCATAGTTACCAGAGAGAGCAGCAACAACATCTGGGTTTTGAAAGCTGGGGGGCTCGATAGTTACCCAGAGTCTCATCTGGCCAAATCACCAACTTTTCCCACAAAGCGATCCCCAAAGAAAAACCTCACTTCAGAGTATATATAGCCTTCTTCAGGGTCAGAGGACATCCCAACCTTCCTGACCCACTGCCTAGTTACAAAGTAACAAAAGGTATGGGCTTCCTGAAAAACAAGTCCCCCCACCCCCCAGTCAAGCTTCTCTTGTTGGGCTCCAAGAGAATCCCATTAAGGGGCAGGGAAGACCTTCAAATTCCCTTACCATTACACCAAGTCAAGGAGAAAGTATTACAAGCAACGAGGAAGAAACAATTAGAGTATCATAGAAACACAATCAGGATAACACAAGATCTATCAGCTTCTACATTAAGGGATGGATGGCCTTGTAATATGATATTTCAGAGGTCAAAGGAGCTAGGACTAAAACCAAGAATCACCTACCCAGCAAAACTGAGTATAACGTTTCAGGGGAAAATATGGATATTCAGTGAAATAGAGGGTTTTCAAGCATTCTTATTGAAAAGACCAGAGGTGAACAGAAAATGTGACTTTCAAATACAAGAATCAAGAGAAGCATGAGATGGTAAACAGGAAAGAGAAATCATAAGGAACTTATTAAAGCTGATCTGTTTACATTCCTACATAGAAAGACAATATTTGTAACTCATAAGACTTTTCTCAATATTAGGTTGAAGGGAATGTGTGTGTGTGTGTGTGTACACATATATACACACACATATAATATGTATATGTGTATATGTATGGGTATGTGTGTATATATGCATATATATGTATATGTGTATGTGTGTGTACGTGTATACATAGAGAGGGCACAGGGTGAGTTGAATATGAAGGGAAAATATCTAAAAAATAAAACTAAGAGGTGAGAGAGGAATATATTGGGAGAAGAAGAAAGGGAGACATAGAATAGGGTAAATTATCTCACAGAAAAGAGGCAAGAGAACACTGTTACAATGGAGGGGAAGAGCAGGGAGGTGAAAGGGAACGGGTCATCCTGACCCTCATTGAATTTGGCTTAAGGATGGAATAACATACACACTCAATTGGGTATCTTACCCTACAGGAAAGTAGGAGGGAAGAGGATAAGAGGGGGGATGATAGAAGGGAGGGCAGATTGGGGGAGAGCGTAGTTAGAAGCAAACACTTTTGAAAAGGGACAGGGTCAAAGTAGAAAATAGAATAAGTGGGGGTGGGACAGGATGGAGGGCAATATAGAGTTTTAAAAATAAATGTTAAAAAAAATTTCTACATGCAACTGGGAAATAAGGTATACAGGCCCTGGGGTACAGAAATCCATCTTGCCCTACCAGAAAGTAAGGGGAAAGGGGGAAGGGGACATTTGAGAGGGCAGACTGGGGGAAGGAGTAATCGGTATGCTTGCCATTTTTCGGTGGAGGGTAGGGAAGAGACAGGGAGGAAATTCAGAACTCAAAATCATGTGGAAGTGAATGTTGAAAACTAAAAATATATAAATTCTGGAAAAAGAAAAAATAATTAAAAATTATAATGAGGCTTCAAGAAGTTCTCAGTTCCAGCCTCTAGTCCAGACCCAAACCCTCCAAGCAACACCAGGGCAGGAACCCCACACTGAAGGGAAGCCTAGAGCGCAGTCACTGTGAACCCGACAACTTCCCAGCCGGCTGCCAGTAGCCGAGTCCAGCAGCAGTCTGCTGCCACTTGAAGCACGGCAAGCCCACAGGCCTATTGTTCAGACCCAAACCCAGGTCAGGCACTTGTAGAGCTCAGACTGGGGTGGGGGTGGGCTAAGTGATCAGACCCTTTGGGGAGCACTGAAAGCTTGCAAGTGAACAGCCAGAGCTGGATCTGGAATAACACAACACTCAACACCCAGGAGAGCAGTGTCAGGACCAGCCCTGATATTCCCTCCAGAAGTGCACAGAGTCTAGACCCAACATAAAGTCTGAAGTCAGGGAGTAGGGTCAAAGGAGGAAACACAAAAAGAATTGCACCACAAAACAGGGTGCTCAACACACACCCACAAGAAGAGAATGGCTCCAAAACATCTACAAGCCAAGACTCAGAGAAAAACAGCTTGGACACAAATTTCAACTAGAATTCTTAGAAGAGATGAAGCAAGGATTCTTTATAAAAATTCAAAAAAGTTTTTCATGAATTAAATAGCGCTAGAGGGAGGAAAAACAGGAAAAGAAATGAGAGCTGTGGAAGAAAGAACTGGAAAGAGAATTAACAGTTTGGCAAAGGAGGTACCAAGCAGACCTTGTCCGGGCTCACGGAAAGACAACTGAGCAAGAAAACGATCAAGGAAAGAAAGCTTCAGGGTGCCTGGACTAGCAGACGGCGATCATCCAAGAGGCGCTAGGCACCCCCGGCTGGGCCTGGGGTCAGGAAGACTTGAGTTCAAATCCAGCCTGGCTATTCACCAGCGGTGCGCCCCCCAGTGCGGCACAACTTCCAGCCTCGGCTTCTTCAGCTGAGCCCAGAGCTGTGGGGATGCTGCGATATCCCTTGGGAATCTACGTGTTAGTCCTAGGTAGGGAAAGCACAGGAATTCTGCCCCCGTCTCCCACTTAGATCCCGAAGGCAAAGTGCAAAGAGAACAGAGAAGCACCTGCAAGAAACCCCCAAAGGACAAGTCTGGGGACCATTTCGGCCAAAGTCCGACCTTGGGCTGCGTCTGGAGTATGAGACGGAGGGGTAGGGGGGATGAGAGAGGGAGGAGGGGAAGAGGGGGAGGGGAAGGAAACAGAGGGGGGAGGGGAAGAGAGGTGGGATGAGACAGGGAGGAGAGAGAGGGGGAGGAGACAGAGGGGGGAGGGAGAAACGCACAGGGAAGCCCCTAGCCGATAGGGGAGCCCCCTGGGAGGCTCAGCACGAGGCGAGGTGCCGCTGGGGGGCGGGGGTTGTCAGGACATCTGTGGGGCGGGGCTGGGTCAGTGCCCCTGATCCTCCTCCCTGTTGCCCGCCCCCCTCGTAGACCCTCCCCCCAGCAGGGGTCCTGGTGTTCGGCCTGGGCCTACAGGGAGCTCGGATGTGTGGCGTCCTCCCCAGACCCGCCTTCTGCCCAACCCCCTCCAACCTCTAGGCCGGCTGGGGCCTCAGTTTACTGGGCAGGCTCACCTGGACGTTGTCGGCAGGCGGGAGTCCAGGGGCCATCCCCCCCGCACAGAAAGAAAAGGGGGGAGGGCGGACTGCCACGCCCCCGGAGGGGCAGAACCCAGGGGCAGGTCCTCGCGGTGGCCCCTAATTGGCGCTCAGGCTGCCCCACCCCCTTCGTCCTGGCCAATGGCCGCGCTCGCTGGCGGGAGAGCGTGGCTGCCAAGCACCGAGAGGACTGTGCGCACGCGCGGCTCCCTCCGAGCCGGCGCCCCTCCCCCTCCCTCCCCCGCCCCTTCGGACAGCTCCAGAGGCCGGGGCCTTGCACCTCGGCTCCACCCTCTCTTCAGTCGGCTTGGCCTCCTCCCGTGGCCCTCATTCACCCCAGGCCCGGACACAAGGGCTCGGGCTGCGGCCGTAGCCAAGGACACAGCGGAATCCTTTCAGAGGAGGACGGAAGTGACGTAGCACCGTGGAAGCCGTGCAGGCCTCCTCACCCGGAAGCCGGGGTGTTAAACGCACAGCCTTCTGGCAAACGTAGTCTGGAGGCTCGTGCGACATGTGTGCGCGCCTGAAGTCGCTTCTAACCCTGAGTGCGGAGGATCCCTCCCCGCTGAGGGAAGGCCCTCCTTCTCGGGGAAGCCCACTAACATCCCCCCACAATTTCCTTTGTTCCTCTCACAAGCACCCCTCCCGCCCCCGATCTACGTCGGCTGCTAACTGGCCCCACGCGCCGGGCACAGCGAGGCGCCCCGTCAGGGCTGGTTCCCCGCCCCCCCTCGGGCCCCCAGGGCTCTGCGCCGCCTCACTGGGCACCCCGGCCCCTGGAGACTCCCGGGACCCTCCAGGTCCCGCGCTGGGCCGCGGCGCCCCCCCTTTCCTCTGGACGGTTTGTAGATTACCGTCTTGTTCATTTCCAGGGCGCTGGGCGCGTCTGCTCAGCCCGGGACCCTTCCCCAGGGGAGCGGCCGAGAGACACTGGGGTCCAAGGGCCGAGAAGCAGGTGCCGAGCCCGCCCGGTGCATCCCCGGCCACGGCCCGTCCTGGCTTCGGTCCTGCCACCGGCCCCCCCTGACTGGAGGAGAGCGGGGCTGAGGACTTGGCGCCCCTCCGCCTCACTTGGGTCCAGTGCGTGTGCAAGTCAGGACTTCACCGAGTCCCCATGCCATCCCCAACAAGGTGTGGGGGCGGGGCTGACAGGTAGATGCTCTCCTTAGGGAGGGGACCTCCCAGGGACTCCACTGCCCTGGGCTAAAGAAAGCGCAAGAGGGCTCTTCCTGATCCCCACGGGCCCAGTTACTGAGGACTGCTCTCAGCACAGACCCTCTCCCCCTCTTTCTCCCCCTGCCTCACTGGGGACAGGTGCTCCCAGTGACGGAGGCAGCCCACGCGTGGCAGTGCGTATGACGGGGTGCTTGGGTGCCTGTGCCTGAAACACAGTTTGTAAAATCACATCCAGTTCCAAAATCACATTTCTCCCTAGCCTCAAACATTCTCAGGCAGTTTCTCTCTAGCTCAAGGGCAGCGTGCCCTAACAAAACGTTTCTCCCTCCTCCTGATACAGGGGTCAGCTGCACCTATAGAATTGAGTAGTTTGACCCAGCTGTGTCCTGGCTGAGGCAGCCGTGTACTTGGTCATACCTATGATGTGTATCCTAGACTCAGTCATATGTATAGTCCCTAGCTCATTATATACATCCTGAATCCATGTTAGCTTGGGATAGATGTGCATGCCCAACATCCATCTTGTCAAACAGGACAGTGATGGGAGGCAGCTTGGTCAGTCCTGATCCCTAGCTGTCTTAGTGAAATTTCAAGCCTAAAATCACACCTCCATGCAGTACCTCCTTGGGCTATTTCTCGGTGAATTCTGGGCAATACGCCTACACAGTAGATATTAAAAATGCATGTTCCTTTAAGAATTGATCACTCCTTAAGTCCTCCCAAATCCCCACATATTTGGTTAGCTTACTTGGAACAGGTTGTACTACAATTATCCTATATAAACTATAATATACCCCCTCTAAGGCTGCAGGTTCCAAAAGAACTCTTGCCCACTTTAAAGCATAACAAATCTTTGCCACCTTGACTTAGAGAATGCTTGAGTGAATTCATTCCAGAATGCTTTCCAGGGACTCTGGTTATTGGGGTTCTTGGACTCCCTGAACTCCTTGACCCCCCACCCCAGGCACATGTGTAGGTGAGCCTGAGACTGGACCTCTGCTGGTAAGATTTCGTGGCTAAGTGACTTCAGGGAATGGGGAAAAATAAATTTCCTCAAGAGATGTAGAGAACTTCTGGGGGTTGAAAGGCTTCAACAGAACATTCCCCTTCCTCTTGGTTACATGTTTACTGGTAACAATTGTTTGGAGTATGTGCTGATCTGTACCTTGCCCTGTTAGCTGGCCACAGTTTATGGTATGCATCCATAAACTGTGTAAGTCAAACAGTGTTCTGGACAGGCAGGAACTAGAAGAGTCACTAAGTATTGTTAATCACTAAATACAATCATTAGACAATTACACAAACCCTCCACCCCTAGGTCTCTAGTAAACTTCAATTTCATAATGAGTTCAATATCCAAGGAGAGGCCTTTTCTTCATCTTGACTCAGGGTGGTCTCTCAGATTCACTGGATCACCTTTCATGGTCCCAGCTCCTACCGGAATCCACCAAACAGTCACCTGGATTCAGAGGCAGACAGCTCCTAGGTCCTTGTCCAGTCATCTGGGAAGTTCTTGGTACACACTGAAGTTCACAGGGTCCAACACATCTCAAAACCTTCACCACTTTTGTTGCCAGGAACTCAAGGATCAACCAAGCTACAAACAAACAAAGTCTTATCCTGGTCATGCTTCTTCAGTCCTCCAGCAGTTCAGCTGGCCCTAGGACCCAGAAGAAATAGCAGCCTTCCAAGCAGCAGCAACTTCAACCTTCACCAGATTCTGGTCTCATAGAAAACTCCAACTCAGTTCTCACTCCAGCAGCCCAGCTTCCAGGTGCTGTGAAAATTCTGCTCCTTCCACCAGGAGCTACCAGGAGGAAAATTCTTGATTCTGTCTGTCTCTGGAACTCTTCTTATATACACACACTCACATTGGCTTCCTGTCTCAGCAAACCCCTGCCTGTTATGGGGAGGAGCCCTTAGTTACTAAGGGCTAAGTATCTGCTAAATTAATGACTGTTACATCTGTCAACAGGGCTATGTGACCTGCCTAAGTCACATGAGTTTGAGTCACATGAAGCCCATGGTGGGAGGAGCCGAAAGGGTGGAGCTGGAGCAGAGGAAGTTGGTGGGGGCAGTCAGAGCTAGGTGAGAGAGGAAGCAGGAAGCTAGCTGTGAGTGAGAGGGCATGATTTTGCTTGAGGGTGTCCGTTTGTGGGAAGGCCGTAACAAAGGGAAGGCTTGGTGATGGCAGTGCTCCCTGCATTGATAATAGGTATAGATTTCTTTGTTAGTATGACTGATTTGGCTTTCTGGTGTTGGAATAAATGTTTTGGTTTCAACTTCCATGTAGACAGTCTGTTATATTTTGCAATTCAGAACTATGCCGGCATATGCATAGCAACCACAATGGCTGCGGATATCGCATTGACGCTACAGTGACTGGACATGAGGCATCATGCCATATGGGCTCCTCTTTGCATTTTCTGCCCCTCCTGTGCCAACATTTCCATGACCAGGGACATGAGAAGCAAGGCCCTAGAACTTCAAATCCATCAGCTGTGGTTTGCTCCTGTGTTTATGCAGAGCCCCATCATGTGGTTTCTAGCTGCCTTTTTGGTCTCCTCATGGAAGAAAATTGTGACAAAAGCAGGGAGAAAATGCAACCCTACCATTGAAACACTTGCAGATTCACTTTATTGAACTGTCAGAATCTGTGGGCCACAGATATGTTTTGGTGTGCAGAGACCAGTTGAGCCATTGGGTAGGATGCCCATGCCACAGCAAACACTGTAGTGTGAAAATTAATATGGATTTTTGTTTCTTACAATTGATTTTATTCTTTTTTTTTTTGCTTATTTGGGGGGGGGCGCAATTGGGGTTAAGTGACTTGCTCAAAGTCACATGGCTAGTAAGTGCTAAGTGTCTGAGGCTGGATTTGAACTCAGGTCCTCCTGACTCCAGGGTGCCACCTAGCCGTCCCAGGTGATTTTATTCTATGTGATTTTATTCTGTAACCATATTCTTTATTCTAAGCCTCTTCTCTGTCTCTGTATGAAGAAGCTCATGAGTTCGATGGTTTATGCCTCTCTCTAATTAAATGCCAAAGATTTAAGCTTTCCCACAATCACTGTTAGTTACAGAAAAACTCTTTTAGAGGCTCAATACTCTCATAAACCATTATCTTATCTTCAAGGTTTGCATGCTATCTTTGAGAATTGAACTAACACGTCGTCAATTAAAAAATGATGGTCTTACCTGATTCCCAGTCACCAGTTTGTCTACGTTCCTGGGTCCCTATCAGTGTTGTCAGGATGCTGCTGGGACCCATAAACATTCACAAAAGCATTCATTCCTTAGAGACAGAGAAAGGTGGTCTAAAACCCACATGTGCATATACCCATCTTCCTCAATGTAACCAATCACCATCCCTCACACTGGTAATGCCGGTTAATTATTTTGTCTTTGTCCTGTTCTTTGCTCTATGCTTATGAAAATGTGTTGCATCTTCAATTCAGGGTGTTTTTGAGGCTGTCAAGAGATCTGTTTTGGGGTGGCTAGGTGGAGCAGTGAATGGAGCTCTGGCCCTGGAGTCAGGAGGACCTGAGTTCAAATTTGGCCTCAGACACTTAACACTTACTAGTTGTGTGACGTTGGGCGAGTCACTTAACCCCAATTGCCCTGCCTTCCCCCTCCAAAAAAGCAAATAAATAAATCCTGAGTTTCTTTTAAAGGGGTCTAATAAACCATAATTTTGCTCCAAGCTCTCCTCAATTTATCTTTTTGTTAAATATCACATGCTCATAGTTGGTGACAATGGTGGCATGTAGCAAGGAGAAACTTCCTCCCTAGAATCCTTGGGGGGAAATGTCTTCCCTCTTCTGGGCCTGTTGAGGACTATGGGCCAGTGAGACTCTGACGCTGATGGCTGAATAAGCCCCCTAAGGGGAAGGGCTTGCTGCCAGGCCTGGATTGGTTCCCCATCCCCCAGGGAAGAGTTCAAGCATGCAGGGGGTGAGGATTGGATCCTTGAGATAAAGCCTGGTGTGTACACCCCTGGCCTGGGAACACTGTAGTGCGTAATGTCCTCAGGGGAATGCCATTAGGAAGCGTCCTACACAAGGCTCACACTTAAGACAATAAAGGAGACTCTATTTTCCACCCCAGTTTGAGTCCCCGTCTCTCTTTTAACTCACCCTCTCACACAGCCTCTGGGTGGATAACACTCTGGACCCTGCTGGGTGATAGCAGGGCCCCCAATTCTCTCAGCTCTGTCAGGAGGCAGGGTCCCCTGCCTTGGCCCCTCACGTGGGCTCAAGTGGAGTATTTGTCCATTAAGGGAGAGTTTCTCTGTTAGGGATTCTGTGACTGGGGAAGAGTTCTCCTCAGTCAGATCTTTTCTGGGTGAGAGGAAATTGGGATTCATTTTGTATGTGTTATGCTTGGTTTGAGGTTTTTTATTTGTATTATAGCACATGCACACACACTTGCACACGCACACACACGCAAAGTCACACATACTCACATACACACACACCCCTTCACACACACACAGTCACACATGCACACACATACACACACGCACATACACACGCAATGCACACACACACACACACACACACATACAGACACACACATGCACACACACACACACACACACCCCAGCAGACTGCCTCCTCTTGTTAAACGAGGGTCCCTCACATAGGATGGGGAGCACAGTGACCCCTCCCAGGGTGCGGGAGTCCCCCCGCCGCCCCGGAGTCCTGCGGTTTCTGCAGCCCGGCAGGCTGGAGGGCTCCTCTCAGGCTGCTGATCCCCTCCAGACCGTACCGCAGCCCAACCTCTCCGCCCCAAATCTGCTCTTGCATTGTCTTGGGCACACGCGAGCTCCTGCTGGGGAAACGCCGTCGCATTGTCTCGGCCGCCACCTCTCGGCCACAGTGAGAATAGCAGAGCGCTTGGGTGGGTTTGGCGTTCGGGGGAAAGGACTCCCGGGTTTGGGTGCGAGGTTTAAAATGATCCCCTGGGCTCCCGGGCCGAGGACTGGACGCACTGGCGGCGGCAGCGGCGGCTGAGCCAGCAGAGCCCCGGGGAGCCTTGGCAGGAGGCCTGCCTGGACCTGCACGCTCCGCCGGCCGGGCCGGTACAGGCGGACCCTCGGCTCAGATTCACGCACTGCGGGGGCCGAGCTGTCCCTTCGCAGCCCCCGAAGTCCCCCACCGGGCTTTGAACCCTCCTCGGACTTCTGCACCTTCACCTGGAGCAGCGGGAGGTTTCCAGGAGCAAAGGCGCGCTCCTCTGTCGGGTCTTTCTGGGGGCTTTTTGCTTCTTGCTTCTGTGCTGGGAGCAGCCCGGCCACCAGGGGCTCCTGGGAAGACGGCCAGGGCCCCAGTTGCCCCCTGAGCCTGGGAGGCTCACGCTTTGTGCTGTTGGTTTGAGTTCAGAGGGTGAGTGGCTGTGGCCTCCGTCCCCCCGCCAAGGCATTAGGCTAATTGTAGCCCCCAAACCTCCGAGGCCCCAGACTAGGGGCGTCCTAGAGCGCTGGCCCGAGGGCAGCTGTTCGATCCCCGCCTCCCTTCCTCTGCCGCTCTCCCCGGCCCTCTCCTATAACTCCGTCCTCGAGCTCCTTTCCAGCCTGCTCCGATCCCTTCTTCTCCCGCTTCCCCCGCTCCTCACCCTCACCTCATCAGCTCACCTGGTCTGCTCCATCCCTAGCAGCTCCGGCTGAAGAGAGAGCTCGGAGGCTCGGGAGCATTTCGGAGAGCCCCGCTCCTGCAACCCCTGCCTCTCCTCTACGATCTCTGCACCTCCTTCCCACCCACCCCAGGACCCGACGGAGTCTGGGAAACTCTGGGCAAGTCACTTCACCAGGGTCGGGGTGTTGGCTCTCTTCTGTGTAAACGAAGCAGGGGAGCCGGAGAGCTTGTTGTTTGTTTTATATCCCCATGGTTCCCCCCAGTGCCCTCCTCTTCCTTCTCTTCCCAGATAGCCATTCCATATAAGTAATATTTTTATAAGACAAAAAAGGGAAAAACCAACATAACTGATCCACAAATCAAGAATGTCTTCAAATGCGTAATAGACAACACTCGTAGATCTCCCATCTCGACAGAAATGCAGCCGGGGAGTGTCTTCTCATCTCTCTTACCCTGTGCTTGCTCTTTGTGGTTTCAGAACGTGCCCTTTTAAAGACCTCAGCCTCATCATTCTCTGTTTACACCATCATCATCATCGTCATCATCGTGCATCTCATTTTCTTGGCTCTGCTGACTTCCCCTGCATCAGTTTGCTGAGATCATCCCAGGCTTCTCTGTACCCATCATGCGCATCATTCCTCGCAGCACAGCAATACTCCATCATATCCATGGACCACAATTGGCTTAGCCCTTCCTCAACTGAGGACGTCTGCTTTGTCGCTATAAATATGTAGGTGTGTAGTGTGGGCTCTTTCTTCTTACTGATGGGCTTCTTGGGTATCAACTCTGGATCAAAGAGGACGTTGTTTCATTCGCTGTATTTGCATAACCTCCAATTCCTCCCAAAATGGCTGTACTGACTCACAGCTCTGCCAGCAATGTATTAGCGCGCCCGTCTTCCCACAACTCCTCCAACCTTGACCCAGTCTGACATCTCCTGATTTGGAGCATTTTTTCATGTGACTATTTACTACCTGTGTGACCCTGGGCAAGTCACAAATTCTATCTGCTTTAGTTTGTCATCTGTAAAATGGGGATCATAATACTTTCTACCTCCCAGGGTTCCTGTAAGCATAAAGGGAGATATTTGTGGTTACTCTGTCAACCTGAACGCATTGTATAAATGCTGTCATTATTGTTGTTGTTATGATTAATGTTAATAAGGTCAAAAACCTCACCGGCAAAGAGCTCACATTTCAATTTCCCTTCTCTATTCACAAGACATGTGAGGCAGGTAGTGGGAGGTTGGGTTGAACCCATTTCACAGGTGAAAAATAAGACTGGTTGAGGCTAAGGGGCCTACCCCTGGTCTCCTAGCTTGTTAGGATGACAGCTGTGCACATGAAAAGCATTATAAAGTGTTTACTATATGCCAGACACTGCGATAAGAGCTTTGGATAAAAGTAAGGGCAAACATGTGGGTCACATAAATAGCCCACTTAAGAGGGAGACCATGTGCAAACCACTATGGACTAGAAAACAGTAACATGCAGACAAATGTTTCATTCGCTTCTCTAATTTAATATTTTTTTCCCATTTTCTCAGCATGGACTAAGCATATGAATATAAGAAAAGCCTCCATGACTGATCAGATCTTGTATTGTTTTCTTTTAAATCTAAAGAAAAACTAGGATACAGGAAAGAGCTCAGAAGAAAACAAACGAGCAGACATGAGAACAGTGCTGCACATGCCAACAGAGTGAGGACAGAGTGGGGTGGGGGGTGTTTAGGAACACTCCTCGGCCTCGAGGAGGGAGCTGCCACAGGGTGCTTTAGTCTGAGCTGTGTTCCAAGGTGGGTGAAGGGACCCAATGGCCCACAATCATCTCCCCTGCCCTTCTTTCTCTCCAATAGCCCTTTGGCCTTCTACTGCCCCTGCTCTTCAAGTGTCTGATGCCACCTATCCCACTAGCTAATTATTTTTTTTATTTTATTTTTGTAGGGGGAATTGGGGTTAAGTGACTTGCTCAAGGTCACATGGCTAGTAAGTGTTAAGTGTCTGAGGCTGAATTTGAACTCAGGTCCTCCTGTCTCCAGGGTCGGTGCTCTATTCACTGCGCCACCTAGCTGCCCCCTACTACCTAATTCTTAGCTCTTGCTCCTTCCTCCCAGTCTGCCCCTCTCAAAGACTGTCTCCCATTCAGAACTTTGGAGCACCGTTCAAGGATACCACCCATTCCTGTATACAGCATAGCCACAGTCCAAATTTCTTACAATTAGTGTTAGGGTTAATTCTTGAACAAAGCCCTGAAACCAGTCAATTCTCAAAGCCATTTCACATAGGCAATGCAGGCCAGAGATTATCATTTATGAAAACCTGTATCTTTCTTGTACATTCCTCAAGGATGCTCTTAATCTGGATTTCATCTAAATTCATACAACTCTTACAGATATGGAAAATTGGTATATGGGTGATCAGTTGTGTATTTGAAGAAGTTGTGTATTCTGGAAGAGGACCATGACATCAGGGACATGATGCCATGATTTGCAGTTGACTTTGAGTGAGGGAGGGCTGTGCAAAGTCACCGGCCCCACTTTCTCCTCCAGAGTCATCTGGGTCCAGTAGCCAGATATCAATCAGGAAGACTGGCGATGACCCAGGATGCAATATATCCTTAGCAAAGTGATTTTTGGTCACATTAGGTCTGACTTTTCACAAGTTTTGGGGTGTCCTCTCTTTCAGGCAATAATAGCAGACACTAACTCATAATATTTTCCCTTATAGAGATGGCTAAGTACTACATCTTCATTCCTCTCAGGGCTGCACCCCCAATTCTCCAGGACTTTCTCTGAAATGCCCCCCAAACTCCTTCCTGAAAGTTCAACCTCCCCCCTCCCCCACTCAACACTGGACCTGCCTTCTGCCGATTGGCCGACTCCTCCAAGGACCTCCATTCTAAGAAGACCCAGGCCAGCCCAGGTAGTCATTCCTCTCCAGGTTGCTGGACTCCCAAATCAACAGCATGTTCTCTACAATGTAGTCATAGAGAAAACGGCTTGTTGGGGGAGGAGGTGGATGGATGACCTAGAGTCTAGGTCCTAGACATTGCTATTTACCCTAAATCCACATGCCAGAGGGCCCTCCATCCACACTGCAGTCATGTTAGCTCGGAGCCTTGCCTTTTCCTATACTGTACCAGTCTGCCTCTACACCTGTGCAGACCCTTCTGATCAACTGCTCTATGGAGGATACAAAATGGAATGGTCCCTTCCCTTAGGTGAGCAGACTAAGGTGACTCAGACCAGGGCTCCTTCAACTTCCTCCGCTTGTGACCCCCTCAGCGCTTCTTAGACTGTGTCACGACCGAGACTGAGATACCAAGGGAACGAGAGCTTTTACCTGGTGCCAGGGCTCAGCACGCGCCACTTAACGAGTTTCTCTGCTCTACAAATTCAAAACTTGGGGTAAAGCGTAAATGCCACGGGACCCCTCTTCCACATTCTCGTCGATACGATAATCCCTCATCAGGCATCAGCTGAACACAGAACACAGGGCCAGATGGGGCCTTGTTACCTATCTTGGTAGAACTTTTATTTGGGACATGGACATGACCGAGAACTTCATTTTGTTCCTCAGTTGGGCTGTGACTCCATCCGGCATTTTCTTGGCAGAGATGCTGGAGGGGTTTGCCATTTCTTTTCTAGCTCATTTTATAGAGGAGGAAACAGTGTGAAGTGACCTGCCCAGGGTCACATAGTTGGTGTCTGAGGCCACACTTGAACTCAGGACCAGGAGTCTTCCTGCCAGCTGCACACCTGCCAATGAAGTGCCGCGCCCCACCTGGGGGGGGGGGGCAAGCTCATCATTACCTCAGGGGTAACGGAGTCTGGGCTGAAAGTGTGTCTAGAGATGCACCGGGGACGCCAGGGAAAGCAGCCCCAACCCGCAGAAAGAACCCAAAAGCCACCTTCCCTCCAGCCTCCTCCCGACCACGCCCACTCAGCACAGGGGTTTCCTAAGGCTCTGTCCCGGGCACCCTTGGCCTCTCTTCGTTTTTGTTTTTCTTGGAGGGGGGAAGGCAGGGCAATTGGGGTTAAGTGACTTGCCCAAGGTGACACAGCTAGTTTTTTGCCTTGTGTCTGAGGTCATATTTGAACTCAGGTCCTCCTGACTCCAGGGCCGGTACTCTATTCACTGTGCCACCCAGCTGCCCCTCCTTGGCTTCTCTTTATACAGCTTCACTTGGTGAATCTCATCAGCTCCCACGAATGCAGACAATTCCCAGATCCAGAGCTAAGAGTGAGACTGAAACCACTCAATTCTGATACCTTAACTAGGGGAAAAGAGAGTTCGGCCAGTCAGAAGCATGAAATGCCTCAGTCATAGGAAAGGTCTGTCTGCTCGGACTTCCATGACAGCCTCTGGTCCTGTCTGCATCCGCAAGGGCCCTCTGCTCACCTCACCCTCCCCTCCCACTGCTAGTGCTTTCCCTGAGATGACTCCCATATGTTTATACCATGGGGGGCTCACATGCATTTATGTACTGTTGTCCTCCCTATTAGAATGGGAGCTCCTGGAGGGTGGGGACCATCTTTTTGTCTCCCCTTGTGTGACCAGGGAATAGCACGGTCTTGCATGTAGTCAGTACTTAGAAGATGCTGGGGAGACCTAAAGTGATAGCTGAATGTTTGAAAATTATTCTGTAGGCGAGAGACACTGTGAGGAGCTGAGAAGTCCCATGATTTGAGCCTGGCAGCTGTGGGAACCTTGGACTCTGGGGACCTGTAAGGCTGCTGTGATAACCCAGCCAAGCAAGAACAAGGATGATCCCACCTGTGAGCTGGGTCCGAAGAGTCTTTGCAGAACAGTCTAGAGCAGCAGTTCTCAACTGTGGGTCACAACCCCTTTGGGGGTCAAGTGACCCTTTCACAAGGGTCACAGGGGTCACCTAAGACCATCGGAAAACATATTTCCGATGGTCTTAGGAACCGAGACACAGCTCCTCTATCCATCTCCAGGCGGGTCCGCCCACGTGCAGATACGCCCACATACGAGTATTAAAGGGTCACGACATTAAGAAGGTTGAGAACCACTGGTCCAGAGGGAAGGAAGCAGACTAAGGCTGTGACTTACCTGGTCCCCAAGCCAGTAAATACTGGAGGGAAGATATGAACCTAGATCCCTTGGACCCTGGGGCAAGCACTGCTCCCACCACATGCCGCCTCTGCCAACGAAGGTGGTGGCAATGGGAACAAAGAGAAAGAAGCTGATGCAAGAGAAAGCAAGGGAGATTTTCATGGTAGGACTTGGGGAAGGAGAGTTAAAGAGCCAGAAATGATATCACAGGCGGTGAGCTGAATGGTGAGCTCCCAGCTCAGGTCAGCTCAGGTTTGGAGGGAAAGGGTCAATCACTTATACATTTGAAACCTCAGGATTAAGTTCAGATTCCTATTCAGGCAGTCTAAATTATAAGGATTTATTAAGCACCTGTATGTGCTCTGCCAACTGCTGGGCATACAAAATGAAGCAAAAGACAGTACTTGCCCTCAAGGAGCTCATGGTCTCATGGGAGAAGCAAAAGGCAAACAACTGTGTGCAAAGAAGCTACATACTGAGCCAGACAAAGAGGAAAGAATGAATAGAGCACCCAGGAACTGGACTGAAGAAGGGCTGTGGAAGGCTTCCTGAAGAAGGCAGGACTTTAGTTCCCTGAAGGTCACCAGGTACCCTGGAAAAGGTGCTGGCTCTGCTCCTGCCACTCTACTATCTATGTGGCCCTGAGCCTCAGTGTCACAAAATGGAGACAACTCCTCCTTAAACACAACCAGAGACAGGCTTAAAGCATTAAAGAAATATGAGTTATTAGAATCATAATGGTGATAGGGAAGAGAGAAGAGAGCCAAGGGAACATGCACATTACTGGCTGTGGGAAGACAAGAAAGCCGCAAAGAGACAGAACAGGAACAAGCCGTTAAATCCAATTAGGAAGACAGACAGCTTGTGACAGAAAGTGTACAGGATCTGAAGTCAGAAGACTTGGCCATGAAAACCACCACGGGCAAGTCAGCCCTTCAGACTCAGTTTCCTCTTCTGTAAAAGGATGATGAGAATACTTACACTTCAGCTCACAGGCAGAGGAATGGGCTCTGCAAACCTTAAAGTATTTGTAAAATATGAGCTGTTGTTATTGCTAACCCAGAGAGTGGGGTGTGCTGAAGGACACAGACGGACAGAGCATCCAGGAGGAAACATTACCCAAGTTTCTGGTATTTTACAGACATAAAGACTGAAAAGGAGACCACTGGCAAACTCTGGAGACACGGTATCAGGACAGTGTGTGGGACACAAGCTCAGCTTCAAAGCATGGAGAGAAATGAGGACAATAGGGACCGGATGGAGACCCACGCTTCATGTCTGTCAGCAGCGAGATGGGATCGTGGTTGGCTGGTGCAGAAGGTCCCAAAACAGCTGCTCTTTGGGTTGCTTTCTAGTCCTGGAAAGACATGGGCATGTTTGTAGACAGCCAAAGGCATGAAGTCCCAAAGAGGTAAGAGGGTGGGAATTCTGCAAAAGTACAGGAGGAGGAATTTTCAGCAAAGTGATGGCTCTTTCTCTGTGACAGGAAGACATGAGAGCATGAATGACAGTTCACAGAATTTTTCAGGAAAGAGGTTAAGAGAGCAAATGCCAATTGGATATCCACAAATTTCTTGATAAATTAGGAGCCCAAGTGTTTCAATACATGAGGAAGGTGGCTGATGAGAGAAAAGAATTTAGGAGCTTTTATGGGTACTTAGGCAAGGATTTACTTCACCTATACAGCTTTAGTGTGAATTCCTAAAGGACTGTATCTCTGGCTAAAATCCTTCCATTCACAATACTTCTCTCCAATATACATTATTTGGTATTCAATCAGTTCCATGATCTTGATGAAAGGATCTCCACATTAAATTTACAACTCTCCTAGCACGAACTGATGTTTGCTTTAAAAAAAAAAAGCATTCCCTACTTCATTCCATTCATAAAGTATGTCTCCCTAAGAACTGTCTGATAGTGATGTAGTCCTATTTTTTGTTAGAAGATTTTTCCCACATTCATAAGGCTTTCTTCAGTATGATCCTCTGATGTTCAATAACTCCTGAGCTCTGGTAGGAAGCCTTCTCACATGTTACATCCCTAAGGATCAAGTCCACTATGGATTCTCCAATGTCGAGTAAGTTGTGCCCTCTGACCAAAGGCTTTCCCACATTCATTACATTCATAAGGTTTCTGTCCAGTATGAATCCTCTGATGTACAGTAAGCTGAGACCTCTGGCGAAAGGCCTTCCCACATTCATTACATTCAAAGGGTTTCTCTCCAGTGTGAATTCTCTGGTGTTCAGTAAGTCCTCGGCTCAAACGGAAAGCCTTCCCACATTCACTGCATTCGTAAGGTTTCTCTCCAGTATGAATCTTCTGATGCAGAGTCAGCTGTGAGCTCTGGCGAAAGGCCTTCCCACATTCTTTACATTCATAAGGTTTCTCTCCAGTATGAATTCTCTGGTGTACACTAAGTCCTCTGTTCCTGTAAAAGGCTTTCCCACATTCGGCACATTCATAAGGTTTCTCTCCAGTATGAATTCTCTTATGTAAAGTTAGTCCAGTGCTCTGGTAGAAGGCCTTTCCACAGTCATTGCATTCATAAGGCTTCTCTCCAGTGTGCATTCTCTGATGCAGAGTTAGCTGTGATCTTTGGCGGAAAGCTTTTCCACATTCATTACAAGCATAAGGTTTCTCTCCACTATGAATTCTCTGATGTACAGTAAGATATGTCCTCCAGCGAAAGACATTCCCACACTCACTACATTCATAAGGTTTCTCTCCAGTGTGAATTCTCTGATGTTGAATGAGCATTGAGCTCCGGTGAAAGGCCTTCCCACATTCACTGCATGCATAAGGTTTCTCTCCACTGTGTATTCTCTGATGTACAGTAAGGTGTGTTTTCCTTCGGAAGGCCTTTCTACATTGATTACATTCATAAGGTTTCTCTCCACTATGAATTCTCTGATGTACATGAAGTTCTGCACTCCTTCGGAAGGCCTTCCCACAAGCCTGACATTCATAAGGTTTCTCTCCAGTGTGCATTCTCTGATGGACAGTAAGTTGGGCCCTCTGATGGAATGCCTTCCCGCATTCGTCACATTCATAAAGTTTCTCTTTACTGTGTATCCTGTGATTGTCAACAAAACCTGCATTACACATTAGGGATTTCCCATATTCATTATACTTAGAAAATATCTCCTTTGGGGACATCCTAGAACATTTTCTTAGCTCTGTACACAGTCTGAAGTCTTGTCTATGTGTATCCCACTTGTGGACGCTCCTTCCTACAGATAACTTCTGTTGCGGTGAAGGGCCTGTCCTCAGACTACGACTCTTACCATATTTCTTACGTTTGTGGCCTGTCACTCGGCTGGAAGGCTTCTTCTGGGTGAGTTGTTCTTGTTTAGAGCATCTGCCCTCATCACTCTGCTGCCTCCCCACCCCGGCCTCCCATCCCCAGGCTTCTCCCAACATGGAGACAAAAGGAACATCCCTTGTGGGTCTTCCTGGAGGTGAGTCTCCCATGGAGAGGCCAAGCTTTGGAAGTAACTTCTTGGCTTCCAGGTCAGTCTTCCAATCTGAAAGACATTTTTAAAAAATGTAAATTATCTGGTTTCTCTATTGGAGTCATTTCTGTCTCTTGTGATCTCTATCAAGGAAAGAGACTTAAAAGGCAGGACAAGTACTACCACATTATGTCTGAGGTGTGGTTGTGAGAAAAGTGCTTTGTAAACCTTAAAACATCATACAAATATGTATTACTGTAGTCTGACCTCATCATTTTTTCCCCCAAACCCTTCTCTCTTCCCTCCCAGTCCCCCATGCTTGCTACAGAGGGGTCATTCTCAGCCCACACTCTCATTATGTCCAACTTATTGCCCAGGTCTGCGAATTCTATCTGCTTGTGTACACCCCCTCCTCTCCTCTGATGCGGGTCCGTCACCCTGGTGTGAGCCCCCGTCACTTCATGCCTGGCCTGCTGACACAGATGCTGGGGATCTGCCCGCCTCAGCCTTTCCCTGCTCCAATCCAGCCTCATTAAATCACTAACGTGATTTTTCTAAAATCCAAGTCTAACTATTACATTCCCCATCCCATTCAATACATTCTGCGGGCTCCCCATTGTTCCTAGGATCAAACAGAAATTCTTCTATTTGAAAGCTGGGAAACAATTTTTTACAGCAAGTATCTCTAATACAGGCCTGATTTCTAAAATACATAGAGAAGTGGGTCAAATTTATACGAATACAAGTCATTCCTCTATTGATAAATGGTCAATAGACATGCATAGACAGTTTTCAGATAAAATATTCAAAGCTATCTATAGTCATTTGAAAAAATTGGTCTAAGTCACTATTGATTAGAGAAATGCAAATTAAAGCAACTCTGAGGTACCACCTCACAGCTATGAGATTAGCTAACATGACAGAAAAGGCAAATAATGAATGCTGGAGAGTATGGGGTAAGACGGGGACACTATCACACAGGTGGTAGAGTTGTGAACTGATCCAGCCACTCTGGAGAGCAATCTGGAACCATGTCCAAAGGGCTATAAAATGTGCATACCCTTTGACCCAGCAATACCACTGCTAAGGCTGTATCCCAAAGAGATCATACAAGTGGGAAAAGGACTTACATGTACAAAAATATTTACAGCAGCTCCTTTTGTGGTGGCCAAGAACTGGAAATTGAGGGGATGCCCATCAGGTGGGGAATGGCTGAAGGAGTTGTGGTCTATGAATGTAATGGAGTACTATTGTGCTACAAGAAATGAGGAGCAGACGGACTTCAGAAAAACCTGGAGAGACTTGGTTGAACTGATGCTGAGTGAGGGGAGCAGAACCAGGAGGACACTGTGCAGTTTCCAGCTTTGACAGACGTGGCTCTTCTCGGCCAAGCAGGGACCTAAGACAGCTCCCAAAGCCTCACGACGGGAAACGCCAGAACAGCGCGGTCTGAATGCAGATGGAGGCAGACCATTTTTAATTTCTATTTTTGTGTTTTTCTTCCTTTTGTTCTGTTTCTTCTCCCACAACACGACTAATATGTTACATATGTTTTACACAACTGCACATATGTAACCTGTATCAAACTGCTTACCATCTTAGGAAGGGAGAAAATTTGGAACTCAAAATTTTACGTAAAAATGAATGTTAAAAATTGTCTTTACGTGTAATTGGAAAAAAATACCATACTATTTAAAAGAAAAAAAGAGAAGATCTGCTGACCATTAAAGCCCTTTATCACACGCCCCTTCCTTCCTTTCAGCCTTCACGTACTATGCAGTCCACTAACAGTGGCCTCTGCGTTATCCTCGAAAACCACCCCCGGTCCCGACCCCAGGCAATTTCACTGGCTGCCTCCTGGGCCTGGGATGCTCTCTGTCCTCATTTCAGGCCCCTGGTTCCCTCCATGTTGCAGGGGAGGGCCCACCTTCTGCAAGAACCCATTCCCAGTCCTGCCTTCCTGCTGAGCTGGTGTCCAGTTTCTCTGGCCTCTCGGGCATCTGTGCACAGCTGTTTACATGCATTAGATGGTGAGCTCCTTGAGGCCAGGGACCATCTTTGGTCTTTTTTTGCATTCCTACCCAGCACATGTTTAATAAGTGCCGATGGACTGGATACCCTGGAGGGTAAGTAGGGAGGTGCCTTTACTCTACAAACACTCAGGCTCACACTCGGTGACATCACAAGGCTCCTCTGTGAAGACGGGGATGGGAAGCCGGTCTCCTGATTCCAAGTCCCAGGATCTTCCCAGGGCACTGCTGTGCCTCTTGAGAAAGGGCAAAGTTGGTCTTGGCAGCTCTGAAGATCAGATGTAAGACAAGTGGGCAGAAGCGATCGAGAAGTTCGTTTCGGCTCAGCATAAACCACACGAGTCCGAAATCAAACTCACCAAATCACTGAATATAAAGAGACCACTTAATTTTAGAGGTAAGACTGAGGCCAAAAACGTGAAAGCTCTGTCAAAGGTCACTCTGCAGAGCAAGCCTCTGCCTCGGATGCTGAACCACCTGCCCAAGGGTAGTCTGGCTGCCCCGGGCCATGGCCCCAAGCGCTGCCCTACACTATTCCAATATGGCCCGACTGGGGCAACAACCAGCCCCTTTCCCTTTGGACACTGTGGACTACCGTAAGATCTGGGGACTCCACGTCACACGCTGACTGTCTAAAACGAGGGCGGCCTGAAATCCCAGGGCCATTTTCTCCAGACCTGCTGCAGCCACAGGATGATCTTGGACCCTCAGCCTCTGTCTAATCTGATCTCCTTCAGTCTCCACCACGGGAGGGGCAGGGTGAGGACACCCTCACAAGGTTCCTGTCTCCAGGAGGACACTCTGGATGACCAGTAATGGGCATTGATGTGGCTGACAGGGGCAGGGAGCAGGGATGGATGGACGGGTGTGGGCTTTCAGCAGAGGATCGAGGAAGAAAGAAATAAAGTTATGAGCATGAACCAAAGCTGGTCAGAAGAAAGGAAGGTTCCGAAGGAGAAGAAAGGGTCAGGAGGCTTCTCTCTGGCCCAGACAGGAGTCGCGGAAAAGGATCACAGAGGCACGGGGTGAGCTCATGGCCCCCAGGCAGGTGAGCCATGGATCCAGAAATCCTGAAATAACTGAAAGGCTGTGCCTGAACAGAGAGGGGTTCCAGGAAGAGCAATGGCCAAACATGTCCTGAGCTTGACCAAAGGGAGGAGAGGGGAGCCAGCAAACCAGAGGCCAGAGACAGCCAGATGCCAGACAGTATGGTCAAGCAGACAGCTGGGGAATGGCCAGAGAGAATTCCTAAAGCTGATTCCCAAGAGCCAACTTGCCTTCATCCAAAGCAGATTTTTTTCAACAGTCGCTATACTGACAGATTGGGGGAACTCCGTACAGTGAGCAGACGTAGGTTTTAGGGGAGCATTTGAAAAAGGGTCTTGTGCTACTTTTGGAGAAAGGATAGAGAGAAGGCAACAAGAGATCAGCACAGTCAGGGGAGCCAGATGCAGAGGGAAGCGAACAGATGATGGAGAACAACGTGTGCAATGAGTCTGCACTGACAAATCCTCTCTGCCCAAGGCTGGCCTGGGGCGTCCAAGGGGAGGAGGAAGGCGGCAGCACCAGGGCCACAGGCACCCTTCCCTCTGGCCTCCAATGGCAGCACATAGGGAGGCAGGGATAGGTACAGGCATGAGACCAGAAGGAAGGTCAGAAGAGAATATAGACCAGGGACAGGAAATCTCTGAAGACAACACAAGCTGAAATGAGGGGACGCCTAAGGGGACTCCTGGCCTTATGAAGGACCTCATGAAGGTGTCTCCACTCCACAGAGTGACTCACCGGCCCAGCTTCCCAGCTGCTCTCCCCCTGGCCTCCAAGGGGCTTCCCCGCGCTCCAGCTGGCCAATCACATCAGGTTTGGAGGCTGCAAGTCCTGCTCAGAGGAAATGAGAAAGGGCTGGGAGTTGTCACCTCTGAATTCAGACCCAGCCCCCAGATGCTTCCATCTGACCCACACCCTACTGAGAGAACCCTTGACAACAGAAGAACCTTGGACCTGAGGGGGGCTGCAGAGGCAGGGACAAGGCAAACAAGCCAGTTTGTAGCTATAAAGCACCAACACAGGGGCAAGGCATGGGTGGGTGGGGCCGAGGACCTGGGCTCAAACCCTCCCTGAGCCTCGAAGGAAGTGTATGAGGGAACAGGGAGAGAAAATGCCCAGGGCCTGGGAGATGGGAGAGCAGCCAGGAGGCTTGGAGGAAGACCTTCCCCCCCCCCTTTTTAATTGCTTTTCCTTTTACTCAAAGGGTTGGGTGGATGGGGAGGGAAGGGAGGGGATGTTCAGAAGTGATGTAAAAGTTTAAAAATACAACGAAGTGAGGGGTTGCTCACTAAGCTCTGTTCCAGGGTGAAGCTTAGGATCCTCTAAGCCCTCTGACCTTGAGTGGGAGCTACACAAAGGGCCAGAGTCATCTGGAGTCTCAGCGGGATCTGCCCAACCCTCCAGGAGCCTTCTAGCATTCACTAGGGCTAAGCCTGGTCCCAGGGGAGCTGCCTTACCCAGGCACACCAGGTTCCCATAGTTCTCCAGCATCACCTCCCGGTACAATTCCTTCTGAAGAGGATCCAGGTGGCCCCACTCCTCCTGGGAGAAGTCCACAGCCACATCCTTGAACGTCACCAACTCCTGAAAGACCAGACACCGGCGGCTTGTCCAAACAGTGCCCTTCCAATGGCCCAGGAGGAGGAGAAAGCCAGAAGACAACCTCAGGAGTGATGCTCACCCTCACTGAGGATCAGCCTTCAGGTTACACTGTACTGGCTGACTGACACAAAGTCCCTTTTCCTCAACAACCCCCGGTGCGGAGGACAAAGCCCCTGAGGCCGGGCTGAGCCAGGCCACAAACTCTCCCCAGAATGAGCCACCACCGGCTTCCTCCAGCCATGCTGTCCGGCTGCTGCCATTGTCCCGACCCCACTGTCCGCGGCAGACCCTCAGTGCAGGGTAAGCAGACACCGACAGGCTGGATCTATGGCACTAAGTCGTCTTAATCCTCCTGCCACGATGCAGGAACTCCTCATGACCAGCCCCTCAGCCAAGCTGCTCCTCCCAGAGTTCCTGCCACCTCTTAGTTATCAAACTCAGTGACCTTTCTCCACACTCCTCTTTCCTGACCTCTCTGCGGCCTGACACCGTCAATCACTCCCTTCTCTCTGGGAGCTGAAAATGCTTTGGTCAGTGACAAAAGCACTCAAACCTACCACTTAAATTTGGAAATTTTCTAACCTGTCTGAAAATCTCCTAAATGAAGAGTGTTAGGGGGTCATAACCTCATGGGTTAGGAATGTAAAAATCCAACACCTTGCAAAATAATTTGCAAGAACCATAGCTCACCGTCATGGGAGACAGTAATTTATTAACTGAATAAAAACCCCAACCCTTTACCTATACATATAACCAGGGGCCAGGGATGACAAGTGAGCCTGGCCCATAACCCCCTGCTCCCTTCTGGATATGAAGCATTCTCCAGGCCCCACAGCCATTAAAACCAAGTAGCACAGAGCTGAAAGAAGCTTGGAGTTCACCAGTGCACCAAACAGCACTAAGCCCAAATCTCCAAAGGCCAGAAAAGCCTTGCTTTTTTCTTCATACTGCTCTCATTCAAACAGCATGATTAGTAACTTGTGTGGGAGCAGAAGGGCAGCGTCCCATGAACAGATACAACTTTCCCCACGTTTCTTCTGTGATCACCCGTTTTAAAATTCTGTTTTTGTGCAAGTTTTTGAATGCAAACAATCGATAGTCCCGTACCCGAGTATAATCTATAACTAAGTAAACATGCTTAGGTCAGGGGCATGAAAGGGGCACCCTGGCCCCCCCTATGCCTCCGGCTCCCACGTCCTTCATTCTTAGTACTCCAGATGAAGTCCTGGAGAGCATCAGCTTCCATCTGAGGCAGCAGTCAGCCCGCTCCCACACTTACTTCCAACGAGAGGGCACAGTCACGGCTGGGTGTTAAAAGTCAGACTGGCTTCCCAGAGACCAGTCCTGGTCCCCTCCCTAGCACAGCCCCCGCTTCTGTCACCTCTGCGACCAGAGGTCACATGGTCCAGGGAGATCCCCAAGGCCTTCCCCAGAAGTTCTCCGCCCCCTGATGTTCAGCCAGCATTTTTACTCCCAGCAGACGCACAACAGCTGTTCAGTCATTTAGGCGGAGGGGTAAGACCGGGAATAGCTCTGCCACTCAGGCTATGAGACAGCCCTCTGCTGTCCGGCTGTCGGGAGGGTGACCCCGTGAAAAGTGCCCTGGGAAAGATCCTTAGGAGTTCTGCAGCAGCGGGCAGGGGCCCTTCCTGGGGGTAAAGGCCAGGGCTGGCAGACAGGCCCGGAGTCACAGTGGGGGCAGCTCCCCTTACGGGGGGGGGGGGGGAACATGCGGGGCGCAGCTGTCAGACCTAGCTGAATGCGAGGGACAGAGAGGGAGCGCACCAAGTGCCCGTCCATCCATGCAATCCCTGCGGCAGGAGCTCTGGCCGATGGGGCAGGGGACAGGCAGACACCCGGGCCGAACCATCCACAGCCGGCAAGTCCCTGAGTGTCTCCTGGGAGTCTGGCCGCCCCGGGGAGGTCAGGAAGGAAGGGTGTGTCCTTAACCAGGAAGATGCTTCAAGGAGCGCAATGGACAAGACGTGTCTCAGGGAACGTCAGTGACTGACCGGGGAATTGGGCTGCGCATTATCTGGGGCAGAGGGGACTATCCGGAGTCCTGAACTGTA
Source organism: Pseudochirops cupreus (assembly GCA_028627135.1). Classification (NCBI taxonomy): domain Eukaryota; kingdom Metazoa; phylum Chordata; class Mammalia; order Diprotodontia; family Pseudocheiridae; genus Pseudochirops; species Pseudochirops cupreus. The sequence goes on along the minus strand of CM053580.1, from coordinate 591,779,736 downwards.
CAGACAGGCCAGAAAGGAGCAGCCGCCCGGACACACCCTCCCCCAGGGGAGAGGGCTGGGAGACGGATGAATGGGGGGCGCCCTGCCCTAGGGGAGGCACCTCTAACCCTAGAGACCTGGGTTCAAGTCTTGCCTCTGCTGCTTAATCTAAGTGCAGCCTCCCGCCCCACGGCTTCTCTCTGGGCCTCTTCTGCAAAATGAAGGGAACCAGGTGATTTCTGGAAAGGGGCCTTGTTCTCACTCTACGCCTGGGGGCCTGGAGGAACTGAGTTCAAACCCAGCCTCAGACACTTAACACTCACTAGCTGTGGGACCTCGGGCAAGTCACTCAACCTCAACTGCCCTGCCCCACCCCCAAGAAAAAAAAGACAGGCCCTCACCTGGTGGGCGCCAGGCGGCAGGGACCCTGGCGCCATCTCGACCTCTTCTCCTCCTCCTCCTCTTCCGCTCTGGGGGAAGGGGAAGCCTGAGAGGGGCTACCCTGGCCCCCGTCCCCTTCCCGGGGAGGCAGAGCTCCTAAGCCTCCGGAGCCCGGGAGGCCAAGGTGGGACCGCTGACCTTGGCAGCTGGGAGTGGGGCCGCGAGGGGCAGACTGACCACTCACGCTGCACGTGTCCTTACCAGCGAGAGGGGCGTGGTGAGACGAGAACTGTCCAATGGGAGCACGCGACTGGGAAGAAGGCGTGCCGGGGCGGGGGCAGAAGGCTCAGAGACGATTCGCTCAGAGCTTCCAACCTTCGGGTCCTCGAGGTGACACCCGATTGGTCCCAGACCTCCCCACACACCCCCCCGACCTGACCAATGAATGCTTGGGGGGCGGGACGAAGTGCGGCTCCTCTTCTCCAGGTCCCTCCCCAGAGCTTCCGGCCCCCGGTACCGACTCATCCGACCCAAGACGCGGGGATGCGGGGCTCGGGGCCAGCGGAGCAGCGGCGGCCGAGGACGAAGAGAGCGGAAGCAGTCGCGGGCGCTCTCCAGGACGGCAGGAGCGGATGTGACGGAACCCTGGAGGAGCCCAGGGACGGACCCGCAAGGCCTTCTGGGAAACGTAGGCATGAGACCGAGGCGGTAACCGCGCATGCTCAGAAGCCCTGAGACTGCTGGGGGGAGGAGGTGTTCTGATCGTCTCTGCAGCAGCTTGTGCGCCTGCGCCCTCTGGCTGGGAGCCGGGAGCGCCCCGAGGGTTGGGGTTATCATCGATCACCTCTTCGTTCCTCCAGCGAACTCCGCGCCAACTGCGGAGGCTAAGACCGAGTTAAGGAGGGGGCTGTGACGGCTGGCGCCGCCGCAGCCCCCGGGGGCCGGCGGGGCTCTGCGGGGGGCGGTGGCCCCGGCCTGGGGGGCCCTCCGAGGGGGCAGAAGCACTGAGGGTGGCTTCCTTTGTGGCGCGGGGGGGGAGGGGGGCGTGGTTTGCGGCCTGCAGCCGGCCCTTCCCCCCTCCCAGTCCTTGGGCAGGGGCTTCCCCTCCTTGGCGCCCGCGCTCCCGGCCCCCTCGGGTACTGCCCGTCCTTCGTGGAGGAAGCGGAGTCCGGCCCTGGGGCGCTGACCGGTCTCTCCTGGCACAGCCACGGCCGAGCCCGCGTCCTCGGCAGGGACCGTTTTTAAGATAATATTTTATCGCCCCCCTTAATTGCATGTCAGAGCGATGTTTGACGTTGGGGTTTGTCTTCAACGTTTCCGGTCACAAAGTCCATCCCTCCCTCCCTCCTCCCTGACCGAGATGGTGAGCATCCTCTATAAGGTGCACGTGTGCGGCCATGCAGAGCGTGGTCATCGTGTGTAAGAAGGCTCAAACAAGAAGGAAAGGAAGGAAGGAAAGGAAAGCAGTCTGCATTCAGACAGTGTCAGGTGGCAGCTCTCATCGTGAGTCCTCGGGATTGCCTCAGTGGTTCTCAACCTTCCTAAAGCTGCGACCCTTTAATACACTTCCTCATGTTGTGGTGACCCCCAACCATAAAATCCTTTTCGTTGCTACTTCATAACTGTCATTTTGCTACTGTTATGAATCGTAATGTAAGTATCTGACAGGCAGGATACGTTGTTACAAATTGAACATAACCCACAGGTGGAGAACCGCTGCCTTAGATTGTCATATTGCCGAGAATAACGAAGCCATCCTCATTTGTTCATTGTGCAAGGCTCATGAATGCACAACGACCCATAACGAATTCAGAATCAAAAAGGTGATGAATCCAGCTCTTGGCCGTGTTGCACGGCACAACTTCACTGCTGCCTTGGTTCTAAACACACAACACTCAGACTTTGCACTGCACCTGCCCTCTCTGAGGCATTGCCAGCAGATGCTGCCTGAAACATCTCGGCTGAGATTCCAGACTACTGTATGTTCTGAATTGCAGTGCTTTTGTTGTGTGTACAAAATCATCATTAAATGAATTTTGTCTTGGGATTGGGGCATTTCCAACAATTTCTGAAATGGCCCAAAACCTGCTCCTGCCATTTTGGACTTTGTGTTTAGGCAGAGTGCGTTCTCAGCGTTGGTGATTATAAAATCAAAGTATTGATCAACTCTGAAAAATGTTGGAGATGCCCTACATTCTGCAGGATCGCCAAGGTTTAACTATGTAAAAATAAACAAGGTCATCCCTCTCATGGGTGTGCAAATTTGCTTTCTTCTTTAATAAATGATAAAATGACATGTATGTGTGTGTGAAAGAATTGTTTTAAAATAAATTTCTTTAGGGTTTATTATCAGTAAATGTTTGATTTGTATACCTACTTTATATACCTATATGCCCAGGGTCACATAAAACTTTTCCTGTGGAAAAAGTTTAAGCCCTGATTTAGAGCATTTTTTTCATATGCCTACAGATAGCTTTGAGTTCTTTATCTGAAAACTGCCTGTTCATGTCCTTTGATCATTTACCAATTGGAGAATAACTTGTATTCTTATTAATTTGACTCATTTCTCTCTATATTTGAGAAATGAGAAATATAAAAATGAGAAATGAGAGCTGTAAAGCCTTTTTCTCCCTGGCTTTCTGCTTTCCTTTTAATCTTGGCTGCAATTATTTTGTTTGTGCAAAACCTTTTTAATCAAAGTTATCCATTGTACATCTTGTAATGCTTTTTATCTCTTAGTTGGTCATAAATTCTTTCCTTATTTATAGGTCTGACAAATGAACTATTCCATCCTCCTAATTTCTTATGGCATCACCCTTTACGTCTAAAGTATGTGCCCATTTTGGCCTTACCTTGGTAAACTTCGAGATGTTACTCTATACCTAATTTCTCCAACTGCTTTTGAGTTTTCCTGGCAGGTTATATTGAATAATGAGTTCTTGGCCCAATATCTTGGCTCTTGGGTTTGGGAAACGCTAAATTACAATGGTCATTTACTGCTGTGCATTGTGTGCCTAATCTATTCCATTGATTCACCACTCTGTCTCTTAGACAGTACCAGATTGTTTTGGATAATTCCTGCTTTATAATATAGTTTGAGATCTGGGGCTGCTAAACCACCTTCCTTCACATTTTTTCTTTGATTCCCTTGATACCTTTGACCTTTTGTTTTTCCAGATGAATTTAATGTTATTTTTTCTAGCTCTATAAAATGATTCTTTGTTAGTTTGTCATGGTACTAAATAAGTAAATTAATTTGGGTAGAATGGCATTCAGTTTCTAGACGGAAGATGGATGTGGCCAACCCCACTTCAGATTTCGGAAGGAAAAGCCTGGGAAGGCATGAAAGGAGCCAGAAATCTCCACATGTCCAGCTGGCTACATCGGAGACTTTGGGGAGTTCCCTCGTGGGTGAGATCAGGACATCTCTCTTGGTTGAGCTCTCCCTATGGGAGAGTGCCTTCATTATCTTTTGTCTTCTTCTCCAGATAGCTCCTCTGGTTTCTGTTTTGCTGTAATCAGGATAAATTCTCTATATGTGTTCACTGTGGAACTGGTAGTTAGCAGGCTTTGAGAGATGGATATTTCTTATATCAAATAACTAATTATCATATTAGAACCAAGGTTTTTCCCCCTTTTCTACTTCCTCGTCCAGAAACCAACCAAGATCTATCAGGTAGTAAAAGAAATTTGAAATATGGGCTAATGCATATGTTCCTGCTTATTGTGTTTGCTCAGACAGGCCTGGGAAAGGCTGAATCTCCCTACATATTATGAAGACAGGTGACATGGAAATTGATGTCTCTTGACCAAGATTGGAGTGACCCAAGTCACATACCCCAGTACCTTCATTTTAATGTAGCCACAGCTGTCTTTGTGTTAACCAGTCTGAGCTGATTGCCATTCCTCAGGAAAAGCCCCTCTCAAAGGGCATGCAGGCCGAGACCTCCCTGCCATCTAAGAGGGCTGGCCAAAGGACCGTCCTTTTATTAACAGCCTCCTGGCCTTATTAATAAAATGATTAAATTACCCAGAAACTATGTCTCTTGAACTTTTTAGTCATCACAAAGCCTTGGTTATAGAGCTTGGGAGCTCCTTCCCTTCTCAGTTATCACGACAAAGCGATTTCAAGTTAGATGGTACTTGATCACATCCCCCAGACTAACAATATTTAAAGGAGCAGACAGATTTATTTCTAGCCTGTTGCCTGCTCTCTCTGAGGAGAATGCAGTGGTAGCCTCTGGTCCCAACCTCCTGCCTTTCCTCCTCCCTCTAGGCCACACAATGACAGCCCCCTCCCCATGGGGTGGGCCCTCAGTCTTGTCACACCCTTGTTCCATTCGGAGTACTTTGCCTTGGTAAGAGGGGCCACCTTTTCTGCTGAGACATTAGAGGCAGAAGGCATCAGAGAGATGTGAGAAGAGAAGGGGAGAAGACAGACCTCTCAGCAGATGGCCTCAGTTTTTTCTGTGTAATGTGAGGTAGGGATCTCACCTGAGAAGGTAGGGAAGGGGAGAACCATGGGAGGTTTGAGGAGGCTTGGAAAGATTTGGAAGGGCCAGGAGCCGACAGGGTGAGTGGGAATGTGTGAAAGGATTGCCTTACCATAATGAGAGCCCATTTGAGATTATGTAAGAGATTGGTGAGGCAGCTAGTGATGCAGGGAATGGGGTCCTGGGCCTGGAGTCAAGAAAACTCATTGTTGTGAGTTCAAATTTGGCTCCAGACACTTACTAGCTGTGTGACCCTGGGCAGGTCACTTCACCCTGTTTGCCTCAGTTCCTCATTTGTAAAACATACTGGAGAAGAAAATGGCCAATTGTACTGTGGCATTGGGGCTAACCTGTGATTTCATTTGCACATCAAACACAGGTATGGAATGCCTTCCATTATGCAGATTAATAATTTCATTTATGAACTAGTTGCCTGGGAGCACTGAGAGGATGTAAGTGACTTGTCCAGGGTCACACAGTCCCCATGTGTTCTAGGCACTCATATACTTTTACAAGAAGAATCTGGGAGTTGAATACATCACTTAATAACATTAACAACAACACTAATGATCGTCACTCCGGTATGTCCAACTCTTTGTGACCCCTGAGAGAAAATATTTCTGTCTTATATTAATAATAAATTATTGAATTAGGACCAGGGTTCTTTTTTTCAGAAGCCTGTAGGTTGTTCAGCCTTTGAAGGGTACTGTTGAAGGATGAGATTGCCCAAATCCCTGGGATACATGCCTTTCAGTTCCAGGTGGGAGACCTCTCCCAACTGGAGAAGTTACAAAGAATTTCATCGAAGGTGAATTCCGGCCCATCGTGTTCCACTCTGGCAGGCCTCAGCAGGGGGTAGACCCTTTTATCTAGATTGCCCTAGAAGAGGCGATGGGTGATAGGGGCACTGATAAGTGTCTCTGACCGAGACTTATCAGAGGCACCTCCCCAGTCTCTCATTAGGGTAGGTTCACCTGTCATTATAATATTCAAGCAGATGTATTGTCATTGAGGACCAGCTGGAGGCTGTTAGAGTCACATCCCTGCCTTCTCCTTTTATGGCACATTTTTGTCATCGAGACAGTGGTCCAGAGGAGACAGGAGCACAACACAAGTTGGTGAGTTCTTGATGTTTCCAACCTGAAAACATTCCATGTGTCAGCCGTCATTCCAGATCCCAAATACCCAGCTTGGTAAATTAATACTCAGGCTTGTTGTCTGCCTGCCGATGCCTGCATGGTCATGCCTGAGATTAAGTCCTTGAAATGGCTCATTCCTTCTGCACAATACGGGAATAATTGGATAAGGGTATGAAACAAAGATGCGACCACAATGCTCTATCATTATCCCATGGACTGAGACTGCGTTATATCTGAGTTACTGAAATACCATATATGTAAGATCTGAGCTACTCTGTGTGTGTGTGTGTGAAATCCTTTCTGTATCCTAAACAACTTAGTCAAAGAGTATTTGGCCTACTCATCTGCCTGTTACTAGATATATATGTCTAGAAAGTCCTTACATATCTCAAAATGATGTCGGAATGATTGGGTATTGACACAAGTGTTTGTGGGACCTAGCTGTTACTCTATTAATTATTAAAACTAAGTTAGGGAGGGGTGGAGCTAAGATGGTAAGTAAGCAGTAACTTCTCCAAGCTCCCCAAGAATTTCGTCCTTAAAAGCTAAAAAGTAAATTTGAGCAGATTTAAGAGTGACAGAACCCATTGGGAGACGGAGAGTGACAGATTCCCAGCCCAGAAAAGTGCCTACTCAGGTCAGGGCAGGGAAAACTCAGAGCACACAGGAGGGGCACCAGTGCAGACCTGAGAGCAGAGTGTGGCAGACTGAGAAGCCCCACCCAGCAGACTCACCCAGCCAGAGGCTTTTGCAGCTGTCTCCCCGCCCGGAGGACCAATGGAACTGGGTAGGGGTGCATTGCAGGGTCAGCGGTTTTTCTTGGGGCTAGCAACCCATGGCCTGGATTTTTGAAGCTACATGCCCAGCCTTTCAGAAGTTGGGATGGAGGAATGAAATCTAGGGGCTCTCATCCCCCTCCCTGACACAAAAAAATCAAGAGGTAAAAGCCCCACCTAGAGTACATTCTTGCATAAGTGTAAACAGCCCCAGGCTTGGAAATCACTGAGGAAGGGAGACTGTACCAAGCTAAGCCCAGGTGGGTGGAGCCAGCAAGCTCTAACAACAAAAGCCCAGGTGTGCTTTAGAATGACCTGGCCAATCAGCAAACTGCAGCCCTGCCCTTCTACTACAGTGAGCCTGCCTGAGAAACAGCCCAGAGAACTGAGAAACTCAGTACTCCTGCACCCCAGAAGCAGATATCCACTCTAAAAATACAGGATATAGGCAACCACAATGGGGAAGAAGGAAACTGCAAAGGCTAGAACCATCAAATCATTCTATAGTGAGCAAGAACAACCAAACTCAGAAGGCAACATGGACTCTACACACACACACTAGAGACCACAGAAGGAAATGTGAATTGGTCTCCAGCCCAAAAAGCATTCTTGGAGAATCTCAAGAGG
>CM053580.1:591744183-591771841 GCA_028627135.1 Pseudochirops cupreus | reverse complement strand
GGTCTTAGAATCAGAATGGGAAATAGTTATTGAAAGAATTCACCCATCTCCTCCTGAAAGAGACCCCAAATTGAAAACTCCAAGAAATAGAGTAGCCAAATTCCAGAGCTACAAGGTCAAAGAGAAAATATTGAATGCAGCCAAGAAGAAACAATTCAAATATCGTGGACAACTAAGTTAGGAACATATTCTGTTGGGTTTAAAAAAGAGAATTTCAGTGCAATCAGTTTTCTTAGAGTGGAATTCCTTATGGAATATTTTGCATTACATCAATGGAAAAGTCAGTTTTATTCAAGTTTCTTACTAATGTGGAAATGACACCTGTTTGTACTGTTCGTCCTGCAGTACAAACGTGTTTTATTATAAACAGTGTATTCAATGTGCACTGTTTTGAACACTACTTGAGAGCCATCCTGAGTGTTTTACAACTATTGAAGTTAACTTGGTGACTTTTATTTGTGTATCATGGGTCATCTTCTTATGAAATGTCTTCTGTGACTTATGTTTTTGTGTGAGGGTTAAAATTCTGGTCTGTTTTTGCTCCTCCTGTGGGAGGGGGTATTGGATCATTGAATTGAATCAGAAGTAATTTAAATTGAATGGTGTTTAAATTTGCAGTTCTAAAATAATTAACAGTTAATTGGCAAATATTGTGAAATTTTAAAAAAAGATTTGAGTAAAACTTTTGAGGGACCAGTAAGTTGAAATCAACATATATGTAATTTGGAAGGTTTTGTGAGTTCTGCCTTCCGAGATATTTAAAATATTCGGTCTGTACTTGGGTGTCTTACATAGAACAATGTATCAGTGACCTTTTGTTTCGGGATAGGTTTTGGGGGATTTCTAATGAGAAATCCTTTCTAGGTTCTCGTCTGAAAAGAATTGCAGGCTCAGCTGTCTTTTGGTAGATTTACAAAAGTTTATTGATTCACAGGACCAAAAGGGGTAGGATGAGGAAACCTGGCTAGGAAAAGCTCGAAAGGGGCAAGGGGGGGAGTCAGAGAAAGTTTGGAAGTGTGACACTCTGCAGCGGGCAGATGGCCTACTAGAATGCCTACTTGATCTGACAGAAAAGGCAAGAGCTACCAAGGTCTATCTGCAAAGTTCTAAGGGGTAGAGAGGCATATTTAAAGATACAAAGCTGTCAACCATAAGTTCATTAAGCTAATGAGGTGTACAAAGGTGGAGTTAGGGAGGAACCTAGGAGGAGCCAGGGTGTGACTAATACTTAAAGGGACATGCACCCTTGACATCAACTGCGCATGTGTTTTACCCATATACACTGGGAGAAAGAGCAGGAGGGAAGGGGCAGGGGGTGTGGTTTGAGCCCTGAAATGGTCACAGATTTTGAGCTCAGGTCAAGTGAGAAGTTCCCATCCTAATTTGCAAGTGGATGGGTTTTGTTTGCTAGGACAAAAGGAGGTAGTACCTGAATGAAGAGTTAATGGTTTGAGAGGAAATAGCTTTAGGCTGGGGCTGGTAAAGACAAGTACAGCTGGGGGAAGGGGAGAAACAGTTAAGAAATGTGGCTTTTACAACTTAACACAAAACTGAATTAAAGTTACCCCAAAATATACTATATAGGCCACTCAGCACCTCTTCACCTTTAGCTTGTTGTGGCCAGTGTTTAAGTTAGGTTAGAGTGAGATAGAAACAGCTCGGGCTGTTTGCATCCAAAATTCCCTGAAACTTCAGGTAAACACTGGGTTCTTACTTTAAGGTTCTGCCATTTAGTGTTGTTATAGATTAGATTAGAACTGCAAGGGTTGAGCTGATTTTCATGACATGAACTATTACTGGAAAAGGAAATTCTGAGAGTGGTTGCCACCTTGCATGGAGATCTGATTCATAAGGAATTCTGGCAGAATTCTGAGGAGCCCCTAGAGGTGATCTGGAACTGGTGGGGCACGTGGCTGCCTGTGCTTAGACCCCAATTCCAAGCTCACATTTCTCCCTAGCCTCAAAACACTGTCCCTGGGAGTTTCTCCCCTGCCCAAGGACACTGCCCAGCAATGACGTGTGAGTAACCTCGGCAAAGCCCTTCTCTCTCTCCCTGGGACAATAACCAACAGCACCTGTAGGATTCATTGGTCTGAACTGGCTCTGTAGCCCCCACTGGACGATCTATGCTGACTCCCTGCCTCATTATATGGACCCAGAGCCCTCACCATGTGTATCCTAGACTCGGTCCTATGTACAGTGCCTACATCTGTCTAGTCCAACAAGACAGGAATAGGACAGCCTGGGCATTCCTCAGTCAGGCCTAAGACCACACCTCTGAATAATCTTCCCCTCTGGCTTTTCCCAGTGAACTCTGGGTAGAATTAAGTGCACAGTGCATGTTCCTTTAAGAACTGACCACTCCTTGGCCACTCCCTAATCCCGCCCCAATCACCTAGTTAGCATATTTGGCTCCTGTTTCACTATAGTTTATCCTATATAAACTTTAATTGTGCCCTCTGAGGTCGCAAGTTCCTTAAGAACTCTTACCCACTGAAAAGTGTAACCATACACCTTTGCCACGTTGACTTGAAGATGGTGTGAGTCTGTGAATTCATTCCAGGCGACCCTGTTGGGTGCTCCCTTCTGTGTGTGTGTGTGTGGGGGGGGGAACCCCTCAAACCTCATCAGAACCAGAATGGAAAAGTCCGTGGAGGGGTGCCCTTAAGGACAGGGATTTCCCAGGTGTGCCAGGGAGCTGAGGGGTTCGTGGGTCCATGGCTTGTGTGGAGTGGATGGAAGGCAGGAAGAGTGGGCAGGTTCATCCATCATCTACTGCCAGAGGTCAGTGCCTGCGGGTGGCTCTCCTTTTCTGTGTCTGCCTTGATGACCTCGGTGGTGTTGGACTTTCCCTGCTCTTGGTCATTCTTACCCTAGCTTGTGCCTCTGGTCCTGGTCCTGCTTTGTGATGAGCTGGCCTAGGGGCGTCCACATACCCCTGTGGCCACTGAGCTTGCTGTGGTCATTGGTGTACCAGTGGGGGATAGTAACGGCTGGTAAGGGGTCCCCTGTTTCCCCCCCCAGAAACACTGGACCCAGAGCACACGGGAGGCCCTAAAACCCTCCAGCTGACATAACGCAGGGCTTGCGCCCCAAGCTGGACGCCCTGTCTGTCCTAGGGTCTGTGCCAGGCTGGAGAAATGCTTGTGTGGCTGGGGTCCTGCCAGGTAAGCCACCCCTCCTGTCTTTACAGCCCAGTGCGCCGGGAACACACATGGCCCTCTAGGTCCTCAAGTGTAGAAATGGGACTGCATCCAAGCTTCTCAGAAAGAATCCTTTTACTCAGGGCTAGAGAATTGGGGCGTGGTTAGCATACCTATCCCTGCCCTGCCACGCCCCTTCCCCTTGGCTCCGCCTGCTCTTTCTGTCCCTCCCGGACATGCAAACTTGCTGAAGGTCAGTGAAGACGCTCAGGGCTCGGGCTGCCTGTGACAGGTTCCACGCCTCCTGCAGCATCGCTGATCTCTGTGTTAATTACTGCCAGCGCAGGTAATTAACCAGAACTGTCTCTATCTACAGCGCACTCCCCAGGGGGGCTTTCCTGGCAGAGATACGGGCCTTATTTGCACTTCCCTCTCCAGCTGAGGAAACTAAGGCAGAGAAGGTGAGGGGACTTGCCCAGGGTCACCCAGCCTGTAAGGCTCTGAGGCTGGATTTGAACTCAGGTCCTCCTGCCTCCAGGACCAGGCTCCGAGAGCAACAATAATAACTAGCATTTATACGGAGTCTCGAGGTCAGTGTTTTACAAACATGGCCTCATCTGTTCCTCTCCTCAAGCCAGCTATTACGAGGCCCATTTTATAGTTCAGGAGACTGAGGCAAACAGAGGTTACGTGACGCCCAGGGTCACAAAGTGTTGGAGGCAGGATCAGAATCCAAGTCCTCTGCTCTATCTCTGCCCCTCCTCGCTCTCTGGGTCTCAGTTTCCCAATCTGTGATATGAAGCGGGCCCAGACGGCCTCTGGGAACTAGTTCCCGCAAGCGTGGAGGGGCGTCAGCCAGGTTGGCTGCGGTGCCAACAAGGCGAACTCCTGGCTGCAGAACAAGAGACTGTCCCCAGGGGGCGCAGTTCCTACCGCTAAGGAGAGGCTCACGAGGCCCCGCGGCCCGGTCCGGGACTACGTTTCCCAGGATGCTACTCGGAGATCAGACGTAGTCGCCATGGAGCCCAAGGGAAGACCGGAAGAAAGCCTCCACCTAGTGCGTCACTTCCGCTTTCGGCCTCCCTTGACGTCTCAGGCGCCCAGGGCTACCTCGGTTCGGCTCCGAGCTCAGTGGCCGCCTCCTAGCCCGGGGCTTGCATCCCAAGCCAGGGTGAGTGGGAGGGTCAGACACTTGGCTGGGCGAGGGAGGGGGAAGTCGGAAGCAGGGCTCTGGAATCCAGGTCTAGGAGAGATGGGGGGAGGGGATGCTGCCACAGAGAGGGCATGCGCTGGGAGCCTCCGCGCCCCGCCCACCAGCCCCCCCTCCGCGTCATCGGGTACGTCCATTGGCTATCCTGAGATGGGGCGTGGCCTCGCGGCCCATCCGGGTCTGGTGCTTGACTATAACGGGGCGCTCCGCCCTGCAGCCCCCAGGCTCCGCCTCTGGGGGTGGGATGGGGTTGGGGAGGGGGCCCTATGAGCTGCTCCAGCACCTTCCCCGGCTCTCTTGGCTCGGTCCCAGATCCCCGGCCCCAGATCCCTGGAAGGGCCCTCCCTCTGCCCCGTCCTCCAGCCAAACCAACCCCCTGGTCCTGCCGGCTCTGAGTCTGCAACCCCACCTCTGACCTCGGCCTTTTGCCCGCCCCGGGCCCAGCGTTCCGGGGGTGCGGTGCGGCCCCAGGACCTATTCTGGGGCACCCTCATCCCTCACCCACCCCACCCCCACGGTCTTCCCCTCCCCCTCAATCACAGTGACCCCACAGTGCTTCGTGGGGGTGGGAGGTGGGCTCTCTTATCCTCAGGTCAGGGGTCGAGGCTGAACTTGACCTGGGGGCTGCCTGTGTTTCAGGATCCTCCGAGGCTTCCCTGCATGATCGCCCTGTGTCTTCCCGTCCTCGGCACGTGGTACATTCTGCCCCGGCGGGCCTTAAAAGGTAATCAGAGGGCGGCGCATGGCCGGGGGCCTGTGGATGGTCTCCCTAGCGCGGCCCCAACCCCCTAGTTCCGCAAGCCGCCTGTGGGGGTTGTTTGGGGTGCTGCGGTGCTGACGGCAAGCCTCAGGAGCACGGCCGGGCGGGTGCCGCTGTCGGAGAGTCACGGGCATCTCCTGCTCTCGCTAGAGTGTGCAGGTCTGCCGGCCGTGTGTTAAGTGTGTGACTATGGGTAAATACAGAAACTATTCTGCGGGCTTCAAGCTGCGAGTGATCGTGTTTGCCGAGCAGCACGGGAACAGAGCTGCCGAAAGGCAGTTTTCGGTGAGTGAGAAGCTGGTGCGAGACTGGCGGAAGGTGAAGGACAAGCTGGAAAACACGAACCTCTCCAGGCGCGCCTTCAGAGGTCCCAAAACGGGCAAGTTTCCGCAAGTTGATGAAGAAGTGTTCCTGTATGTCACCGAAATGCGCCGCAGCGGCCGCAGCTTATCCTACGAAATGCTGCAGACCAAGGCGCGGGAGGTCGCCCGCAAGCACAACATCCTGACGTCTCAGTTTAAGGAGAGCCGGGGCTGGGTCATGAGGTTCATGCGGCGATGGAACCTGTCTGTGCGAAAGAGAAACGCGGTGTGCCAAAAGCTTCCACCTGCTCGCTCGGACCAGGTTGAAAGCTTTCGTTGGTTTGTCTTGCGCATGTGCCAGGAAGCTGCCTGTTACATTTTAGTGTATGTTCACAAGTATTCTGTCCAGCCTAATCTTGCACCAAAGACAATGAAATAAGAATTTTACAGTAATATCTGCACAATTAAAAACTTCTCATAATGGTCGCACCCCACTTTTTTACAAAAATAAAGTGCCTAAAATCTGCAGTGATTATGCAGTGACACGGTAGCCCAGCGCTCTTGCTCGGCTAATTTTACATTTCTGTTTACATTCTCCGTCTCTCCAAAGAACACCAGCTTTTCTCTTTACTGAGAGCCTGACTCCCCTTTGGCTTTGTAATCGCTGGTGCCTTTTTATGTAGAAGCTACTTAATAAACATTCATTGATTTGGGGGCAGTGCAGACCCCAGGTGCTCCCTTGAGAAGGACGGAGGGGTTTTGTTCTGAGGGGTTTTTTGGGGGGGTCTGTGGGTCTAAGAACTGGAGGACCTAGCCAACGCCCCCTTCATAGTTCGATTTCCTTCCCAGCTGTGCCTCCTGAGAACGCTGCTCTTCCCTGGGAAGAAATTCTTCAAAGAAAAGAGAATGGCCCCTGTGCTGCTGACTGCTCAGGCCTGCCAGGTTAGTGGGACTTAACTCTTTCTTGAAATACCATTTCTTGGAGGGCAGCTAGGTGGCACAGAGCACTGGCCCTGGAGTAAGGAAGACCTGAGTTCAAATCCAGCCTCAGACACTTAACACTTACTAGCCGTGGGACCTTGGGCAAGTCACTTAACCCCAATTTCCCTGCCCTCCTCCCTCCAAAAAGAAAAGAAGAAATGCCATTTCTTTTCCATGTGCAAGACCCAAAGAAACTGAAGCTCTTATGTGGAGGAGGAAAGACCTCATAGAGCAGCTCTCCCAACCTAGTCATTAAATGACAGTGAAAACTGAGGACAAGAGAGGACTTATAATGATTGCCAGCATTTCTCTAGTGTATCCTCACAAGCACCCTGGGAGGGAGCTCCTATTATCAGCCTCATTTAATGGAAGAGGAACCTGAGGCAGACAGATTAAGTGATTTGCCTTTGGTCCACCTAATCAGTGTCTGAGATGGGATTCTGACTTGAGACCCAGAGTTCTGGGCACTGTGCCACATTGCCACCAGGTCTGGTGGGACATGACCACCCAGTCATTTGATTAGGTAACTCAGTTTTCATGCAGAGGGCTGCCTCCTTTGGAAATGATACCCCCTGGCCTCACAGCCTTTCTTCACCACTCAGCACTTTCTTACTCATTCGCAAGGCTCTTGCGGCTCCTCTTCTCTCACTTCTGAACTTGAGTTTCGTCAGACATAAAAGTTGTCTGTCTTCGATGGTAGCTTGTCCTTTTGTACTTGAAGATGCCCAAAATACTTTGTTCACAAAAACTTGTCCATAGTACAAGCAGTCATACTCCCATTTTGAAGATGAGACTGATTTTGGCAGAGGAAGGAATTTGCCCCAGATGATGCCAGTAGAAAGTGCTTGAGCCAGGTCTCCAAGTAGAGAAAACAATCTGTTTCTAACTGTCCCCAATCTTTCCTTTTTCTAAGCCAAGACCAGAGGAGACCAACAATAACTGAATAACCCATGTTGTCCTGAAAGTCTTAGTGCAGTTTTAAGCTCTAGTAACTTCTGAAGTATAAATGCTACAAACTTACCCTAAAAAAGGAAAAGTTAATTACTTGAAATTTAAAAATTCAACACAGCTGTCTTTTTACATATATTGCTTAAGGGGGTATTCTGATTTAGTCAAACATATAAGCTGTTACTATGTGCCAAGCAGTGTCCTAAGTGCTGGGGTAACACATCTTAAAAAAAGGATAGTTCCCACCCTCAAGGAGCTTACAGTGTGAAGGAAGGAAGCTGGAAAGGATAAACAGGAGGTAAAAAATGGTACCTGGTTCAGAGGCTTGATGGAGAAGGAAGAAATGGGTGGCCCGAGGGCCTCAAGGGGAGGTTTGGGAAGGAGCCCTTGGCTCTGCTCACTTTTCAGGGGGGTCCTAGGGGCAGAGGGTGCTGATGAGGTGTAAGGATCATGAGGCTCCTGGGACACAAGTGAGAAGTCCGTTATTCTTGCTTGGCTTTACTTTCTTCCATTTAAAGTCAAGGTCCTAGAGGGAAGCAGATCAACTCGACAGTGTCTCCTCTGCTTTTTAATCCCTGCCATCAGGGGTGTTTTGTTACCAGTCAACCCTTGGCAAGCTTTACCCCAGGGTTCCTTCTCTTCACCACCACCTCTCCTCTGTTCCTGATAGAGACCACCAGAGGAAGCCATGCAGCCCCATGCTCTCCCTGCTCCCTAGTGACTCACTGACTTCTTGCTGATTGATTCACTGTTGTACTCCCTGGCTGTTTCAAACCTCAAGCCTCCCTCTCATATCATACTGTCCCCTGGCTCCCTCCTGGCTACTCACAAATATGCCCAAATCTCCTCCATCCTGAAAAAACCTCACTTGTACCATCTGTTCCTGCTGTCATCCTATATCTTGTCTGCTCTTTGCATATAAAGTCTTTGAAAATGCAAGCTGTCTACAGTTGGTGCCTCTACTTCCTCTCCTTTCACTCTCTTCCTAACCTCTGACACTTTGGCTTCTGACCTCATCTTTCCCCTGAAACTGCTCTCCCTGAAGTTACCAGTGATCTCTTAGATGCTAAATCCAGCAGCCTTTTCTCAGTCCTCATTTTCCTTGGCCTCTCTGCAGCCTTGGATACTGCTGATCACTCTCTCTGCCTTGACACTCTCTTCTCTCTCTCTCTCTCTCTCTCTCTCTCTCTCTCTCTCTCTCTCTCTCTCTCTCTCTCTCTCTCCTGTTTTTCCTCCTGCCCATCTGACCCCTCCTTTGTCTCCCTTGCAGGTCCTTTTTTAGATCACCTCCTCTCACTGTAGGTGTCCCTCAGGGCTTTTCTGAGACCTCTTCTTTTCTCTCTATACTATTTCATTTGGTGACCTCGTCAACCTCCACAGATTTAAAGTCTCTGCTGACCTCTGATCTCTAACTGCCATTCAGACACCTGGAACTGGATGTCTAAACTTGCCCAAAACAGAACCCATGATCTTTCCCCGTAAACCCTCCCCTTTCCCACCTTCCAAATCACTTTCAAAGGCACTCAGCCTCCCAGTCCTTCAGGTGCATAACCTTGGAGTCATCCTGGACTCCTCACTCTCACTTACCCTCCAGATCCACTATGATGCCTGTTGATTTCACCTCTGCACCTGATCTCTGGACCATTTCACCTCTGCACCATCCCTGCTCCATTTCACCTCAGCAGCATCTCTGGTCCATTTCATCTCTGCTGCATCTCTCCAATATACCTCCTTCTCCCATGTGACACTTCCCCCACTCTGGTGCAGCTCCCTCATCATTTCATGCCTAGACTATGGCAATAGCTGCTGGTGGGTCTGACTGCTTCGGATCTGTCCTCACTCTAGTTTAGTACATCCTTCTTTCAGCCTCCAAAGTGATCTTCCTAAAGTGGAGTCTGACCATGTCACTAACACTTGTGGCTCCCTGTTTCTTCAAAAAACAAATAAAAAATACTCTGTTTGGCATTCAAAGAAATCCTTTGGTATCCCTCCTGCCTTTCCATTGATCTTATACCTTGCTCCCTGACCCGTACTGTTTGATCAGTGACCTTTCCTGGCTGTTCCATGAACAAAAGCCTCCATCTCTTGGTTCTGGGCTTTCTCTCTTTCTCTTTCTCCCGAGTATCAGGCTGGCTTCTGACCACAACCCTCCACGTAAGCCGCTCTCACCATCGTCACCATTGCCTTTTGTGTTGACATCTTTTGGGCTTTATATCACCCACATCTCCCAGTGTGTCTCTTTCCTCTCAAAGTGCCGTTCTCTATAACCCAGAATAAAAAAAAATAAAAATCCAATTTGGCGACACCAGCGACAACCCTTGAGTGATCTGACGTCTTTATCGTGCTCTCACTCCTATAAAGGCAGAAGGTCCCTTTAATGTCTCTTCTTTGGGACTAGGCTATTACAATTCCCACCCCAACTTCAGAGTTTTCAGCTTGTTATTTTATTATGGTCCTTTTCATTCGTACTATAGTCATTGTGTATAGTGTTTTTCCCTGTAGCACTATGCTCAGTTTTGCTGGGTGGGTGATTCTTGGTTTTAATCCAAGCTGCCTTGATCTCCGGAATATCATATTCCAGGCCCTTCGATCCCTTAATGTAGAAGCTGCCAGATCCTGGGTTATCCGGATTGTGTTTCCACAATATTCAAATTGTTTCTTCTTGGCAGCTTGCAATACCTTCTCCTTGACCTGGGAACTCTGGAATTTGGCTATAACTTTCCTAGGAGTTTTTTTTGGGGGGATCTTTTTCAAGAGGCATTTGGAGAATTCTTTCGATTTCTATTTTGCCCTCTGGTTCTAGAATATTGGGGCAATTTTGCTTGATAATTTCTTGAAAGATGGTGTCTAGGCTCTTTTTTTGATCATGGCTTTCAGGTAATCCAATAATTTTTAAATTATCTCTCCTGCTTGGATCTGTATGGCAGTCTTGGGTGGTGGTCCTGGGGTGTGTGGCCAGGTGCCAGAACTTGTGGGGGTTGTAGAGAGGGCACCCAAATAATAGCTCCAGCAGCTGCAAAAACCCCAGCGATTTGGGACACAGCTCTCTCTCTCCATTCTGGAAGCAGAGTTCTATTGTGTCAAAGAGCTCAAAAATCAGTGGTTTTTCCAAAGAGATATTTCACATTGCCTTCTATTTTTTCATTTGTTTGGATCTGTTTTATAGTATCTTGATTTCTCATAAAGTCATTACCTTCCATTTGCTCCAGTCTAATTTTGAAGGAATTATTCTCTTTAGTGAGTTTTTAAACTTCCTTTTCCATCTGGCAAATTTGGCTTTTTAAGGCATTCTTCTCGCTGCCTCTTTGAGCCTCTTTTGCCATTTGACTTAGTCTATTTTTTAAGGTGTTATTTTCTTCAAAATTTTTTTGGGTCCCCTTTAGCAGGCTGTTGACTCGCTTTTCATGATTTTCTTGCATCATTCTCATTTCTCTTCCCAATTTCTCCTCCACTTCTCTTACTTGATTTTCAAAATCCTTCTTGAGCTCCTCCATGGCCTGTAAGAAGTTCATATTTTTCTTGGATGCTTTTGATGCAGGAGTTCTGACTTCACTGTCTTCCTCCCCCTCCATGCCTTGATCCTTTTTGTCCCCAAAAAAAGGATTCTGTGGTCTGTTTGTGCTTCCTGTGCTTGTTTATATTGCCAGCCAATTACTAGATTTTTGAGTTCTTTGCCACAATAGAACTCTGCTTCCAGAATGGAGAGAGAGAGCTGTGTCCCAAATCACTGGGGTTTTCGCAGCTGCTGGAGCTATTATTTGGGTGCCCCCTCTACAACCCCCACAAGTTCTGGCACCTGGCCACACACCCCAGGACCACCACCCAAGACTGCCATACAGATCCAAGCAGGCTAAAGCAAAAGCGATTACCCTTTGAATGGTCGCTTGGTTCCCCTGCAATCTGCAAGCCAGGAGCTCCTGGGGCCGCCGGGCAGCAGTGGCTACACTCGCCCCAGGGGCAGGGGCCAGCATGTGTCCCCCTGTTCTCAGAAAGTTCCACACTGACCTTTTACTTTCTTTTTGGTGTTTATGGGTTGATTATTCTGGAAACTGCCACAGCTTCTGGTAATTCTCTCTGCTGAAGTCTGCTCTGGGCGGCCGCTGGTCGGGGCTGCCCTGGGGTGGGGGAACCACGCAGCTCACGTGGGGCGGCACTCAGCTCCCAGCCTGGTGTGATAGATCCTTCCTGTTGACCTGCCGTGCTTCTTTCAGCAGGAGCTTTGTTTCTCTTTGTCTCTTTGTGGGTTCTCTGACTCCAAAGTTTATTTAGAGTATTTTTTACCGGTGTTGGAGGTGATTGAAGCTGGAGGCCACACCAAGTTTGTGCTTGTGCTCTGCCGTCTTGGCTCCGCCCCCGACTCCTTTTTTTTTCTTTTTTGGGGAGACAGACCTAGTAATGATAGTGCTGGGTCAAAGGGTATGCCTCATTTTAGAGCCCTTTGGACGGTTCCAGATTGCTCTCCAGAATGGTTGGATCAGTTCACGACTCCACCAGTGGCGTATTTGTGTCTCATTTTTCCTACATCCCCTCCGACCTTTGTCATTTTCCTTTTCCATGCTATTAGCCAGTCTAACGGATCTGAGGTAGTACCTCTGTCTTACACTTTCTGTTTACATTGTTGTGTGGTCTCAATCAGTATTGTTCACTTGGCTGTGCTTATGTCATTGCATCAGTTCATGTAAAACTTCCCTTGCCTCTCTGCCATTCAGTCATCAGTTTTACAGAACAGTAATATTCCATTAAATTCATGTTTAACTGGTTCTCTGTCCCCTGTTGCGTAAAGGTCAGGTGGATTACATTTCACCTCTTTCCCAGAGGTTTCTGATTCCCTTAGGGAGTTGGGGAATAAGGGAGACCTTTCTCATTTCTTCCATTAGCTGAAGCCCTCCATCTACTGTTTTCCCTCAGTTTTAGGAGTCTAGGCATTCCAGGTCCATTAACAATCAGATTGACTTCTACAGAGGAATAGTTGCTTCGAAGGTTTAACTAGAATAAACATAGAGACATTTTCCCTCAACACCTGGGGGGCATAATCCCCTCTCTACCTCAGTTTCTGGTGAAGTAAGGGGAATTAGGCTTACAACTTAACTCAGTTCCTACATAATAAGTCCGAGGCACCTCCCCATACTTTGTCTCAGGACCTGGGCTTTTCAGAGCTTCCCTGCTGGGTTCATGGCAACATCCAGCCTGGAATCATTTGGCTTCAAGGTTTCCATGAACTTACTTTGTCTCAGTCAGGGACATAAGTAGGTAGAGTCAGCTCCAGCTGTACAGCCAGCTAATCGTGAAGTCATACAGCTCATTCCGAGGCTGCTTCTACCCATGTGGTAGGCCAACATGGAATGTCTGTGTTGCCAGTCCCTGGCATCTCCATCTTAAGAGATTTAGGCATGTGCCAGGGCTCTGTAACTCCTCCCTCTCTTCCTCTCTCATGTTCCAGGCCAATAGGTGGGAGCTCATTTTGAACACAATTCTCCCCACTTCAGAACAATCCTTTGGGGGCTCTGGGAGCTGATGCAGCTAAGAAGGCCCAGAGGCCGGTACTCTGCCCACTGAGCCATTCCGGTGACCTCATTGGCTGTCTACAAGCATATGAGTTCCACGTCTGTAGGTCTGATTCTTTTTTTTTTTAAACATTTTTATTTAAAGTTTTGAGTTCCAAATTCTGACCCTCCCTCTCCTCTCCCCTTCATAAGACAGTAAACAGTCAGATACAGGTTACACACGTGTAATTATATGTAACATTCCCATATTAGTCATTTTGTACAAGAAGACTCAAAACAAAATGAAAGAAAGAAAGTGAAAAATATCCTGCGTTAGTCTGTACTCCGACAATACCAGTTCTTTCTCTGTAGACAGATAGTGTACTTCATCATCCGTCCTTTGGGATTGTCTTGGGTCATTGCATTGCTGAGAAGAGCTAAGTCATTCACAGTTGATTATTGTTACAATGTTGCTGTTCCTGTGTATGGACATTCTCTTGGTTCTGCTCACTTCACTTTGTATCTGTTTGTGTAAGTCTTTCTAGATTTTTCTGAAATCATCCCGCTTGTCATTTTGTACAGTAGTATTCCATCACAATCACATACCACAGCTTGTTCATCCACTTCCTAATTGATGGGAATCCCTGCAATTTCCAATTCTTAGCCATCACAAAAAAGAGCTTCTATAAATATTTTTGTATAAACGGGTCCTTTTCCCTTTTTTTGGATGTCTTTGGGTTATAGATCGAGCAGGTCAAATTGAACAGGTTAAATAGATTGCTGGGTCAAATGGTATGCACAGTGTAGGCCTGATTCTGTTCTGCTAAGCTCCAGTCTGCATCACCAGTGACTTACTGCATGTTTCTAACTAGATGTCTCAGGACTATCTCAACTTCAGCCTCTCAGTGGCTCTTAACACTGTTGATCTCCTTCTT
Source organism: Pseudochirops cupreus (assembly GCA_028627135.1). Lineage (NCBI taxonomy): Eukaryota > Metazoa > Chordata > Mammalia > Diprotodontia > Pseudocheiridae > Pseudochirops > Pseudochirops cupreus. Next base: position 591,758,079 of record CM053580.1, on the reverse strand, counting down.
TTGTCTTTAGGGGTGCTGCTCCTCCTGCCTCTCTGACCTCTCCTTGGTCTTGCCCACTCACTTTGGGTGTCTTGGGCCCCCTTGCCTTGTTCTTTGAGTGCTCTGTCTCCCAGCTCCACTCCCATCTTCCCTCCCTCTCCCCCCTCTCATCTCCTCACATCCCTCTCCCTCCCCTTATCTTGTCACCTCCCTCTTCCCCTTCATCTCACCTCCCTTTCTCCTCCCATCTCCTCATCTCCCTTATCACCGCCGTTATCTTAGCATCCTGGCTTCCCTGCCTTCCTTCAAGACTCAGCTCACTTCCCATTCTCAGTTTTGTAGGAGGTTTCCTACCTCAGCCCCTCTCTCTCCTCAGTGCCCAGTTCCTTCCCTCTGATATTTCCTCCACTTGTGCTGTGTGTATCTTGACTATATACAGTAGTTTGGTGTGATCTGCTGCAATGGTAATGTAATTTGAATTTGAAGATCCCCTTGTATTGGCAAAGGTAACAGGTACTTAGCACTTAGTAATTAATCAAGCCTCTGTTAAAGAAACAGAAGGTGTGACCCCCTGTTGCTGATGTAACAGGAAAGGGCTGAACAGGGAGGGATAATACTGTATATAAGAGAAAGCCCCAAAGAGGGAGAGTCACATCTTCTTGGAGCAAGCTCCATGGAGGCAGAAGTTGTTGCCACTAGGGAGGATGAAGAGGAAAGACCCTCCCTCCCCCCCCAAGACTGGAGAGAATGATTTTGAAAACCTGGATGGAGTGATTTTGATTCTGGGAACCAGCTGAAATTTCTGCTGAGTCTGAGGGCCAGTCAGAGCTGCCAAAGACTGAGGAAGCATGACTGTGATGCTGGTACTTTTTTTTGTGGCTTTGTTAAGCCTTATCTTCCCAGGAACAGAGAATGTGAAGGATTTGAGATGGACTGGACACTGTGAGCTCCATTGTGGAGCAGGAACTGTACAGAGAGCTGGACAAGGACCTGGGAGCTGTCTGCCTTTGAACCCAGGTGACATATTGGTGAATGGGACCATGGAAGGGGATCCAGGGAATCTGAGAGACCTCCCTGAGTCAAGCTGAAAGAAGACTTTACTTGGATAATGTGTACTGACTGAGAAATTATAATTTACTAGTGACCTAGGGGTGGAGGGTCTGTGTATTTTCTGATGATTGAATAGTGAATGATGAAGGATGACTGAATGATTGAGTTGATTGAATGATTGATTGACTAAATGATTGTACTTAGTGATTGATGACTGAATAAGTAACTGATTTGTAACTTAGTGTGCCCCATGAGTGGAGAACTTTAACTTTTGTACTTTGTGATTGAATTAAGGATTTTGTGATTGACTAAATGAATATACTTTGTTTAAAACTTTGTGACCACTGTGTTGAAAATTATGTGGCCATCTTAGTGATAAGCTGTTAGAATGCTGTGTTTTGATTTTCTGTGATAAGTTGTAATGTTGTAAATGCTGTAACTTGATTTACTGTGAATGTTTTGCTTTGATTTGTTATGTAATAAATAGAGTGTACGCTATACCGTATAATCAGAACCTTGAAAAGCTGTTCACAGCAGCATTCTTCTGGAAAGCTGCTCATGCTTGGCCTTACATCTGCCCCATTACCGGGAGATCTCCTTGAAGGCAGGGACTGTATGTCTTGGTAGCTCCAGTGCTTCACACATTGCTAGGCACAACTTAAGAACTTAGTGAATGTCAAACTTGGCACACTTGGCTGCATGAAGGGGGTGAGAGCCACTCCCAGAATCCCTGCCAATTTCCCTTTCCTCTCAGGTCCATCATGGCAATAATCCTTGGGTGAGCACAAGTGTATATTTTGTTTCAGGAGTCAGTGACATTCAGGGATGTGGCTGTGGACTTCACCCAGGAGGAGTGGGGGCACCTGGACTCTTCTCAGAAGGAGCTCTACCGGGAGGTCATGCTGGAGAACTACTGGAACCTGGTCGGCCTGGGTAAGGAGGCTCCCCTGGGACCCAGACTCTGTCCTTGCTACCTTCCCTTAAAGGTAAAGCTCAGTTGGGGTGTTGAGCATCAAGTAATTGTTATTTGGACCAGAGAAGTAAGAGGTTGGTCGCTGGTTATTAAGCCTCTTGTGCCCAAGAGAAAAACACACATGGTCATAGATTTGTAACTGGAAGAGACCTTTGAGGCCTTATTGTAAAGATAGAGCCCTGAGTGCCAGAGAGAGCAAGCGAGCTGTGTGGAATCCTGTAGCCTGAGGGCTGCAGGATGGAGACACCAGGTAGCATTTTCTGGTCAAATGCCCCACTGGCATCCCTGTTCACCCCAGGGCATTGCTCCTGAGGTGTACTCTCCCCATCCCCAAGGTGTCGCCTGGAGTAATGACAAGGTCCCTTACTCTCAGTAGGCAATTGGTTCCATGTACTTTTTGCTTTTCTGATCCCAAATTCATTCTGTGGCATGTTTCCCCATACTTCTGAGTAACACAGTGCAGTGTCTCCTTCAGAGTTGATGTCCCGGGGCGGCTAGGTGGTGCAGTGAATAGAGCACCGGCCCTGGAGTCAGGAGGACCTGAGTTCAAATCTGGATTCAGACACCTAATCCTCACTAGTTGTGTGACTTTGGGCAAATCACTTAACCCCAATTGCCCTGCTCTCCCCCCTCCAAAAAAAAAAAAAGCAGAGTTGATGGGCTTTGTCCTCACCATCATCCTCTTAGTGCCCTCTGGGCTTCTGGTACAGGGCCATATTGCCCAGCAGAAAGGGAGGTGGGACTGATTGTGAGCTACCCCTGTGACTCTTTTGCATTTCCAATGAACAGGACTTACTGTTTCCAAACCAGAGGTGATTGACCAGCTGGAGCGAGGGGAAGCACCATGGATGCCAGCGGGAAACATCCCAGGGAACAGCCAGTGTGTGGGTGAGTGGAATGAGCTGCCACCGGCCATGTGTGAGTGAGTGTTGCTGGGGCCTGGCTGGGAGTGACTCCTCCAGCCTTGTAGACGTGGGGAAAAATGCAAGCCCAAGAATTTGGCTGGCCTTGGGCCTCCGGAGAGCAGGGAGCTCTCTTTTCCCTTTACTTGGATTTAGTTTCTTCTTAGCCCCCATTTTTTTTAGTTTCAGTTCATCAGCATGTGTTTATGAAGCACATGCTAGGTACTCGGCGCCGTACTAGGCCCAGAGGACACCCATGCAAAGAGCAAAGCACTTCCTCCTCCTAATGACGCTGCTTTCACACAGGAAAGAAGACGAGGATGTGTAAAAGTACAGGCAGCATCTCACATGAAGAAATATGCATCTACAAACCAGTGGTTTGGGAGGGGAGGAATGGGCAAAGGCTTCATGTAGAAAATGGTGCTTGAGCTTCATTTTAAAGGAGGAGAGGAATTTTCTGGGACAGAGGTCAGGAGGGAATTCCCTCCAGGCATATGGACCAGCCAGAGTAAAAGCAGAGGTTGCGTGCGAGGAAGGACGGCTGCGTTGTAGAGTCGGATATGGGAGAGGTCGCAGAGACAGAAGCAGCAAGTGACTGGGGGGTGGTGGGGAGGAGATAAGGAAAGTACTTCCAAACCCAGGCCCTGGGAAGGCGATGATGGCATGGTACGTTGAGTGGAAGGTGCCTCTGGTACTGATGCCAGTCATGCTTGTTGGCCCACTCCTGCCTTTCCTCAGAGATCACCTCCAAGTTGGCCTGTGTGTAGCTGGTTTGTTCACAGTCACTTGCCTGTTGTCTTCCTCATTGGGCTGAGCTTTGACCATTCCCTGAGAAATGGCCCCCCCCTTGGTTTCTAGTATTTTGCTACCAGAGAGATGGAGGATAAGCCTATGCTGGTATATATTGGGTCCATCTTTGACCTCTTGAGTGTCCATACTCCATGTTGGGATCGCTGGTCTAAGGGTATGGACAGTTGAGTTACTTTTCCTTCATATTTGAAATAATCTATTTGAAAACCAGAACTTGGGACAACTTCCTACCCCTGCCAGAGGGGTATCAGTATGTCTGCCTTCCAAAGCTCTTCTACCACCGAATAAAGGAGTGAATAGATGTTCCTTGGGAGGCCTCTGTTCCATTTCGGCAAGGCTACAACGATACACAGACCAAAGCCGGGTCACATCTTTGAGGCTAAAACATAGGAGACAAGAGTGACCTAGAAAGTAAAGAACTGGAAACAAAATGGATGACCATTAACTGGGGAATGGCTACAGAAATGGCCATTTGTGAATGTTAAGGAATATTGCATTGCAGGGGAGATTTCAGAGATGTCTGCAAAGACTCATCTGAAGTGACAGGGAGTAAAGTACACAAAAGAATCAAGGAAGGGGGCACGCAGTGAGGACGGGAGTGTGAAGGAGACACCTTGGCAGGAACCAGTGAAGTGCCATAAACTGAGGGAAAAAGCGTTGCTAAAATTGGCTTAGAAAGTCAGTTTTCTTGCTGGCGAGGACACAGAAGGTGGAACTTTGTTATATAGCCAGGGTAATGGGATATTGACAAGATTTTTTTTTTGCCTTTTAGGTTGGGAAAGTATGTTTGAAACAAAGGTATCAATTCTAAAACCAGAACAGTCATCCCAGGGAAGACTCACCAGAGATGATCTTTGTGTTTCCACCGTGGAGGAAGCTTGGAAATCTGATTCCTGGAAGGAAAAACAGCAGAGAAATCATGAGGAACATCCTCAGCAAGTAAAAGGCACTCGAAAGAAACTTTCCCATGATGTCAGTGGTCATAGATATAATAAATGTGATAGCAGCACACGTCTACAGCTGGTCAGTTCACCCCAAGAGAACATACCTGTTGAGAAGGATTTCTGTAAATGCGACCCTCACAGAGAGAACTTTCGGCTGTACACACACTTGTTAAAGTGCAACAAGATGTACCCCAAGAAGATATTTTCTATGTGTACCGAGTGTGGGAAATCCTTCAGATACAACTTAACCCCTATTGAAAACCAGAGAATTTGTACTAAAGCAAAAGAGTATAAATGTAACGAATGTGACAAGGCCTTCTGCTGGAAATCACAGCTTCTTAAACATCAAGCGGTTCATACCGGAGAGAAGCCCTATATATGTCAGGAATGTGGGAAGGCCTTCCGGCAGAGCTCGCACCTTAGTCAACATAAGACAATTCACACTGGAGAGAAACCTTACGAATGTGATGGATGTGGGAAGACCTTTCGCCAGAGGAAAGGACTTACTGAACACCAGAAGATTCACACTGGAGAGAAACCATATGAATGTAATGAGTGTGGGAAGACCTTTCGCCAGAGGAAGGGACTTACTGAACATCAGAAGATTCACACTGGAGAGAAACCCTATGTGTGTAATGAATGTGGGAAAGCATTTAGTCAGAGGACAGATTTTATTCGACATCAGAGAATTCACACTGGTGAGAAGCCTTATAAGTGCAACGAATGTGGTAAGGCCTTCTCCCAGAGGAAAGGACTTACTGAACATAATAAAATTCACACTGGAGAGAAACCTTATGACTGTAATGAATGTGGAAAAGCCTTTAGTCACAAAACAGATCTTGTTCGACATCAGAGAATTCACACGGGAGAGAAGCCTTACAAATGCAATGAATGTGGTAAAGCCTTCTCCCAGAGGACAGGACTTACTGATCATCAGAACATTCATACTGGAGAGAAAGTTTATAAGTGTGATGAATGTGGGAAGTGTTTCCGCCAGAACAGAGGACTTTCTGAACATCGGAAAATTCATAATGGAAGGAAAGTTTATGAACATAATTAATGTTAGAAGTTAAAATTAAAACTTAACATTAGAAAATTCACACTGGAGAGAACCTTTATGAATGCCAAGGATTTATTTGATAGTAGAGAATTCATGCCAGAGAAAAGCCATAGAGATGGCATGATGTGGGGTGGCCTTCTGCTAGAGCATCCAGGAAAGCTGGCTTCCTTATTGTCCCCCTACATTCCGTCTCCCAGTTCCATAAGTTTGCACAGCCTGTAATGCTTTCGCTCCTCACTTCTCTTGTAATCCCTGCCTGCCTCTTCCTGATTTCCCCATTTATTGGTCCCTGTCCACCCCCAAGAAATTTGGTGTATATTTTGTCCATCTTTAGACTTATTTAGCACATACATACTGTTTTCCTCCAGAAGGAGGAAGTGCCTACAAGGCAGGAATCATCTTGTTTTTGTCTATATCCTCAGGACCTAGAAAGTGCTTGGAAGATATAGAATGCTTAATAAATGCTTGAATTGGATTGAATATTTGACAGAAGGCTTTCCTCTAGGGAGAACAGGATCACAGAATGTCTGAGTTCTTTGGGACCTCATCAACCAAGTAGTCCATACACCAATGGAATGTGTTCTAACATAGCCAGCATGTGGTCATCCAATTTTCACTTAACCTCCAAGGAGTAGAGACCTATCCCCTCTCATGACAGTTCACTCCACTTTTGGACAGCTTTAATTTTTAGCAAGGTTTTTTTTCCCTGAGATTAACCTAAATTAGCTTCTTTGCCTCTTCCATCTATGATTCCTGGTCCTGTCTCTGAGCTCAAACAGAAATCTGATCTTTCCTCCACATGGTAGCCCTTCAAGTACTTGAAGACCCTTGTCATACCTCCCCCACCCCCCAGTCTTCTCTTCCTCAGGCCAAACACCCACTTCCTCCAGCTGATCTTCCTAGAACATGGGTTCTAGCTCTTTACCACCCAAGTGTCCCTTTCTGAACACTCTCCAGTTTAATCAGTGCCTTTCATAAAGCATGGTGCTCTGAACACAGCACTCCAGAGGTGGCCCACTCATGGCACAGAACAATGGAGCTCTCATCGTTCCCATTTCAGGAAGCTCTGTGTCTCAAAGCAGTCCAAGACTGCAGTGGCTTTGGGGCTGCCACCCCATGCTGCTGACCCAAGGGAGTTATAGGCCACTGAAACACCTAGTGTTTTTTTTCACATCTGCTCTCTTGTTGTGTCTCCCCATCTTCTACTTGGAAAATTTTTTTTTTGTATCCAAGTGCAAGATTTTACATCAATTCCTGTTGAATTTCATCTTATTAAATTCAGTCCAATGCTCTAGCCTGCCAAGATCCTTTTGAATCCTGACTCTGTTATCCACTGTATTGTATTAACTATCCCTCCCAACTTGGTATCATCAATAAACTGTCTCTGCCTTTATCTGAGTCATTGATAAAAATGTTGACTAGCACCATGACAAGTGCGGATCTTTGAGGTACTCCATTAGAGACTTCCTACCATACTGACATTAAACCACTAACAACCACTCAAGTCCAACGATCCAACGAATTCTTCACCCATCGGATGGTGGTATCATGTAATAAATACACTTCTGTAGTCTTAAGAATTTCATGGAATATTTTATCAAAAACCCTGCTAACATATAGGTACACTACATCCACAACATTCTCCTCTCTTAGTTTATTCTGCCCCCTGCCCCCATCCAAAGTGAGCGTCGTCTGCCGTGATGTTTTCCTGATGGAGCTCTCTGTGATCACTGCTTTGCTCTGGATATTTGCCAGCTATGTCTTTAATGATCTGGTCTAGAATTTTCCCAGGAATTGAAGTCAAGCTCTGTGGTCTACAGTTTGTAGATTATGTTCGTCCCCCCTTTGAAAGTCCTCCAGTCCAGTGGTTCCCCGATCTCTCAGTTCTCTCTTCATCCCTGCCAGTTTTCTCAGTACTTAAGGATGTGATTTGTCTGGGCCCAACCACTTCAGTTCATCCGGGCCAACTAGATGCTCTCTTCCAATCTGTTGCATGTCAGCTTCCTGTGAATTATCATTCTGTCGTTTCATTCTTGACCAAGAATTTTTGAACTGTTCTTGCCATGGAACAGCCACCATTCTTCACTACAGTAGATGGTGGGAGATATCACTTTAAATCTACTTCCTGCCATATTGTGATTTGCCGGAGTATTTTAGTCTTTATGTTACATGGATTGCAAACACGTTAACATCATCTACACACACAGGAGTAAGCCAGAGTCCTTGGCTACTTTCTGTTTTCTGTGAGCACAGACCAGTGGCCAAGGAATCTGAGAAGTCAGCGTTCCTAGCTCTGAGATACTCTCATGAGTTCTAGAATTCCAGTCTCTGTGTTGGTGCTAGATGCTCAGAAGGAAGCAGTTACCCACAGCTGCACCATTTTTCCCATGGAAAACCAAACACAGCCCCTGCTCCCAGCCCCCACCCCTCACTCTCCAGTGACTAGGAGAATACTTCGGCTGAGGTGACTAAGGAAGCCCTGCCCTGACTGGCCAAGAGTGGCACAGACAATGAAATTCTGAGATGAAACGGAAATCTGTTCCACCCATCCAAAAGCATTGTATCTATCTTTCAGTGGAGTATGAATGTGGTTAATTTGTGAGTGCTTGCCTTCTAATCTGTTTTATGTGGAGCATTTTCTGTGGCGTGGAATAAATAAAAAGCCATCCTATAACTCATGCCCATTTTGTACATTGAGTCCTTTTGGGGGAAACTAGACATAAGCTTTTGTTCTAGAGATCTCCTTGGAGTTTCCTAAGACTGGGGTTAGTAAGCCAGAGGAGAGATGGCCTGGTTCTTCCCTAAGGTGAGCCTTGTGAAGTCAGAGCCTGAGGTCCTTGGGAGAGGGGCTCTCTGAGCCTGGTATAACATGCCTCAGAAATAGGGCCTTTTATAGGAGAGGCTTGTGAGCCATCTGGGCCTCAGGCTCAGCAAACTAGAAAGACACAGCTAGGGGCTTCAGATGGAAGAATGAAGTTCAACAGTTCCCATTTGTGAGGCAGAGGAGGTCACAGGAGAACCATAGGCCTGTAGAGATGGGGGTGGGAAGGAGAAGGGGGATTGGCTCCTTCCCTTCGCAACAGCCACATCATCAGAGCTGGATCCAGTGGAGAGCAGACACACACTGTAGACAAGGGGCTAGTTCTGGAGCTCTAGAGTCGGCTATGGAGGGGAGCAGGGTCTGTGAGCCCAGCTGGGCAGCCCTGGCAATGACCACGTCCCTCAGGTCGCTGTTGGAGGATGGATCTGCAGGCCCAGCAGCAGCAGAGCCGAATCCCTTTCCTCATGCGGTATCCCACACGCGTGCCTCGCTACCATCCTCGCTCTCTGTGAGAGATCACTCAGCACTGAGAATGTCTAGGTTTGTGTGGGAAGGCAGCCCAGGCTTCTGGAGGGCATGGAGCTACTGATGTCAGGGCACCATCTTGGCTTTTGCCAAGAGCCAATCAGGTGCACTGGTGTCATTGCTAATGGCAAGCAGCCTGGTGGGAACTCATGAGCTAGAGTTTGGGGTGTAGACCCATGGCCCTTATCCTTAGCCCCCTGAGAGTAGGAGCCACTCTTGGGACCTAAGCCTTCAGTGAGAGTGTAAACAGGGTGTGGGAGGGTGCCAGAGGAAATGGGGCTTGTGCATAAGAATTCCTTTAGTCCCATATACATTTGTAGGAGCCCACTAGAACAGGGTTGGGGAACCTGTGACTTCGAGGCCACATGTGGCCCTCTAGGTCCTCATGTGTGGCCTTTTGACTGAATCCAGACTTCAGAGAACAAGTTTTTATTAAGGGGATTTGTTCTATGAAGTTTGGATTCAGTTAAAGGGCCATACATGAGGACATGAAGGGCCACATGTGGCCTCGAGGCCTCAGGTTCCCCACCACCTGTGCCCTTCATGGCATATACTAAAATCCCAGACTTAAGAGTCAAGAAGACCTGGGTTTGAATCCCACCCCAGAGGCTTACTAGCTGTGTGGCTTTAGGTGCCTCTCTGGGCTGCTTCAGTTTCTTCACATATGTAATTAGAAGACTGGACTCAATGATCTCTAGGGCCTTTCTGTAGGGAGCTAAAACATCTGATCCAGGATCTAGGTAGTTCTTTGAGGCCAGCTCCAGGTTTTCCTAGTGATGTGGCCACATTGTCAGACCTCGCCTAATTGCCTGAGATCCAGGGCTCTGCCCTATTCTGGGATATGAGCCAGAGAATGTTAGCTCACTACAAAATTACCAGTACATTTAAACAACTACCCATCCTGTACGGAACACTAGATAAAGAAAGGGCAGGATAGCTTTCCAGGTCTGCCTGACGTTATGGGAGTGTAGTGACCCACAAGTTACCTTCTTTGACTCTTTGCTCTATACAAATCTTGTTGAGAGAATCAATAAATGGAGTTCTATGCTGAACTACCTGCCTGGCCCGGTTCATCTCTCGCCTCTGCTCACACTTGATGGCATCAAGTGGCCCCCGTCACCTTTCCACTCTAAATCCAGGGCCGTTTGATCCCAGGATCCCATAACTCCAAAACCTGATGGTACCCAAGAGTCTCAGACAGAAGCATGTGGGGCTTAGCTCTCAGAAACGAGGCCCCAGGAGCGGAAGAGGCCACACTGGGCAGGCAGGAATCTGTGTGTTGGGCCTCCAGATGCCGCTCTGGCCCTTCTCCCTCCCGGGGCTGACCATAGGGTGGGGGGGCTCTCCCCTGGTCAGAAGTCTCTCCATGCCTGCAAATCTCACCTTCTCTGCTGCCCAGCCAATGATACCAGTAAAAATGATGATGATGTGAGGTGACTAGGTGGCGCAGTGAGTAGAGCACCGGCCCTGGAGTCAGGAGGACCTGAGTTCAAATCCAGCCTCAGACACTTGACACACTAACTAGCTGTGTGACTTTGGGCAAGTCACTTAACCCCAATTGCCCTCCAAAAAGCAAAAAATTAAAATTTAAAAAAAAAATAAATGATGATGATGGTGGCAGTTATGATGGCCAGTGCCGGTAAGGAAACTGCCAAAGGCTCCGCCCAGGTTCTCTCACTGGGTCCTCACAGTAATCCTGGGGGCAGGTGCCACTGTCACACCCATGGTGTTTAGTCATTTCAGTCGTGGCAGGCTCTTTGTGCCCCCATACGGGGTTTCCTTAGCCAAGATGCCACTTCCTTCTCCAGCTCATCTTACAGATGAGGAAACTGAGGCAGGCAGGGTGAGGGGACTTCCCAGGTCACTCAACTAGGAAGTGTCTGATGCAGGATTTGAACTCGGGTCTTCCTGACTCCGGGCCCAGCGCTCTGCACGCTGGCGCCCCCTAGCTTGTAAGCTTCATGAAGGTGCCATCTGGTCTTTGGGCACCCCGCCCCTAGCGCTGTGTGTGGCACGTAACAGGTGCTTAATAAATACTTAATTCGTTGATTGAGACAGAGGCTTGCAGACATAGAGCAGGTACCTGATAAATGCTTGTTCATTGGTTGATTGAGGCAAAGACTCGGTCTCAGATAATTTTCTTGGTCCCTGCTTTCACTTTGTACCGGTCCCATTCTCTCCTGACAACTTTTTTCTGAGACTAGGTCCTTTTCTTAATGTTTCTGGTCCCTCATCTACCACTAACCCTGGTGACTCTTTTAGCCCTAAGACCGCTAAAAGCTTTCCCTGATATCCCAGTTCTTCTCTAGCCCTAAAAACTGCTGGACTATATCAACAATGCGGTATTCACAACGCCCACAGTAACTATAAATATGCTGATATGGTTATTAATCACAAAATGTAACAGGCTCTCTACATGGGGGATGTAGCTAGAACATTTATTCAAATAAAAACCCCTGAGTCCCAAAACCAGAAAGTCAAAGCCATCACAGTAGTCATGAAGTTGGCACGTGCAGTTAATGTAGTAAACACCCACATTCTCAAGCCTTCAAAACAGGACAGGATACCTCAGGCAAAGATCCTCCTCTCCTCACTCACGGCAACTGCTCAGCATCCATGCAACTTGCTCCCAGCAGCTCTGGCCCCCTGCAGTTCCCATCCCTGGCAGGCCTCAGCAGGAGTCCTTAGCAGAAATTCTGGCTGGCTCAAAAAAAACAGAGTTTGTGCCTCAGCCTCAGCCACTGCTTCCAGTCACCATAGCACTGACTCTAGCTTGTCTCCGGCTTCCTCTTGCTCCACCCCTTCCTGCTACGTCAGCAAGTTCAAGGGGCACGGAAGATCTCCAAGTCCCATAACCATTACATAAACGCAAGCAAAACTATTGCTTCCTCAACCTCTTACCCAACACTGCGGCCACTGAGGTACCTCTTCTGATGAGGATTTCTTTTCTCTGGAGTCCCAAGGAAGCCACTTCCCTTAAACCTTCTTTCAGGTCCCTGTTCCAGGCACTAATTATAGTGCCAGCTCTAAGTGGTTTCTTACACCAGCTCTCAATTAACACGCAAGACCATGGAAGTGTGAAAAACTGTAGTCCAGGCCAGATTAATCAGTGCGATCAATCTGTTTATTAACACCATGAGCAAGGTTTTTATAGGGTGATGGAACAAAGAGGGTAATTGTAGGTCACTAGGCTTTCTAATACTGCTTTGTTCGGTTTCAAGATGCCAGACGGTCATGTCAAGTAGGCCTTGAAAACAGCCATGTCCTTGATTCCAGTGCCCAAAGAATAGCACCCAAAAATGTATAATTATACACAAAAGGCAGCTAACGTCTTCTGGCTAGAATCCCACAACAGGGCCCAGCCCTGCGTCTCAGGCGTCAGGCAGGCTCTGATTTAGAGCTGCATGAATGGGAAAACCTGTGCTGGCCACGTGGAATGGCCGCGATGGCAGCAACACTGTGAGAACGTGGAGCCGACCAGCTAGGACCAGCCCGATTCCTGCCCGATTCCTGGATCGGGTGTTTTGGCTCCTTTCAGGGTTGTTTTTTTAGTCCTGTTTCTTTACAAAAGAATTTCTTCAGAGATCAGCTTGTTGTTGTGATAGGGGAAGATAACTTGTTTTATTGGTGTCCATTCATGAGTAATTCTGGGGAAAGGTAGTTTGTCTTACTCTGGCCCCTCATGAGTCATTGCTGGGCACGGTGTCCTTGGGCTGGGGAGAAAACTGTCAGGAAGAGTGTTTGTGAATGTGACCCTGGGACTGGGCTCCAAGCACATGCTCCCATCACTTTGACGTTTAAAATCCTTGATAACCTGTTTCCAATCTTTATTATGATTTACTTCTCTCTCTGCACACTGTGGTCCAGCCAGTGGCCTTTTTGCTATTCTCATCCATAAGCCTCCATCCCCCACCTCCATGCCGTTTCGCTTCTTGCCCCCGCTGCCTGGAATACCCTTCCTTCTCAGCTCTGCTGCTCAGAAATCCCTTGTTTCCTGCAAGGCCCAGTTCAAGTGCCACCATCTATAGCAGTGGTTCTCCACCTTTCTGATGCCACGACCCTTTAATACTGGTATGTGGGCGTATCTGCATGTGGGCGGACCTGCCTAGAGACAGATAGAGGAGCAGTGTCTCCGTTCTTACGACTCATCGGAAATACGTGTTTTCCGATGGTCTTAGGTGACCCCTGTGACCCCTGTGGAAAGGGTCATCGCGCCCCACAGGTTGAGAACCACTGATCTGTAGGAAGCCTTTCACTGCTACTGATGTTGGCCCCAGATCAGCTCATTTTCCACATGACTCTCTGTGGTCAGCTTGGCCAGACCACAAGTGTCTCTTTTTTTTTTTTTTTAAATTTTATTTTAGTTTGCATCATTCATTTCCACAAGATTTTGAGTTACATATTTTCTCCCCCTCTTTCCCCCACCCACTACCCCAAAACAGCCATCCCAGTGTGTCCGCCCTCCCCCAGTCTATTCTCTCCTATGTCACTTTTCAGCAGGGCAGGATGGATCTCCCAGCCACAGTGCCTGTGTATCTCAAGTTCCAGTTGGATGTAGTTAATAATAATAATTACATATATATATAGATAGATAGATATAGATACACATTTATAACATTTGATTATAGAACTTTAGATTCCAGATTATTTCTCTTCCTCCCTCGTCACCCACCCCCACTGGAAGGACAAGCAATCAAATACAGGCTGAACGTGTGAAATTACGCAGAACCTCTCCATAGTGAGCACACTGTGAGAGTCTGATTAAATGTCCCTTCTTCCTATCCTGCCCCGCCATCCACTCTCCACCCTGTCGCTCTCCCTCTACAGAAATG
>CM053580.1:591723939-591737259 GCA_028627135.1 Pseudochirops cupreus | reverse complement strand
GTTTGATTACAGTAAAATTGTTAACCCTTTTTAGTTGCTTTCCTTTAGAAAAGCAGATCAAAGAACCTGCGCTTTCACCTATCCTGGGTACGCTAGGGTGCTTACTCTTACAGCCTCGAGGATACAGTGGAAGGCAGAAGACAGTCTCTGCTGTCACAGAACCCAGAATCTTGTTCACAAACAAATGCTGATACAGGGGAAAGGAGTGTTTTGGAATGGAAATACATTCAGCTCATCAATGAAAAAAGGGAATAAAAGGAGTGAGGATAATCCAGGTTTAAGGAGAGAACTGGGGAGGAAACGGTCAGAATCAAATGAAAGAAATGGCTAACATTTTTGCAGCAGCTGCTACTTTGTGTCCTGCAGTGCACAAATATCATCTTATTTTATCCTCGTGAGAACTAGGAATCATGCCATAATTATGCCCATTTTACAGATTTAAAAAACTGAGGCAAACAGAGATCTTGTGACTTTCCTGGGGTCACAGGATGAGCATGTTTCTGAGGTGGGATTAGAACTGAGGTCTTCCTGGTTTGTGGTCTAACGTTCATGTCCACTGCCCCACCAGTTGTATTCTCATTTTTTAAACAAAATATGTTGAAAATGCTCCCTCCTGGATGAGGTGGAAAATGGAAATTAATTTTCTTTCACTCTCTAAGTAATCACAATGAGTTGCTAATTGCTATTTTAAAAATTTGATTTTTCTGTTAGCTCTTGGCAAGTACCACTTTAAATTTCAAATGTGCTTTAAGGTCAATTGCAAATATTGCTTTTTTCTTGTTGTTGTTTTTAAATTAGTGTTTATATACAAAACAACCTTTGGAAGGATAGGATTTCTTCAGACATGACTTTGTTATTTCTACCACCGGTAAAGTGGGTACACATTCACTGAAAATCTACTGAATGACTAACCCACGTTGCCAACCAAGTCCTTTGAGAAGCTGCCAGATAGAAGAAGAGTAATGTAAACAGAGAAGTTCAGATTAGAAAACATCCTCAGCATTTCAGTGAGGGGCATTTCAAGGTCTTGTTTTGTAGCAGGGTTGTGGTGGTCCATGATGGTTGCGTGACGGACTCCACTGTGCATGCCTGGTGATGATGGTTTTCCAATAGCCTGACCTCTCTGCTGCAAGAATGCAAACCCAAGTGAGATCTTGTTCAGGTGCTTTCAGGTTTAATGAGATGTGATTGCAAGGTAGACCAAGAAGGGGAGGATGGCTTTTTTTTTTTTGTCTGTGACCATTTGCACATGAATGTCCAACCTTCCTGGAAGTTTGGAAACAATTTGATATCAACTTGAGAAACTGAAAGAACATGTTGCATTTGATCAGAAACAGAGTCTGAGGTATTCACTGCAGGATCCCCAAAGGCATGTGTTCGTGATCATGATAGTTTGGAATCACTGCAAAAAGACAGGGTCAAGGTTGAAACATACACATACTTCTGTCCCAGAAGATAAATATCTTTGTAATGAAATTGGATGATTATTTACGTCCTAAGGTGCTACTGACAGATTTTTACTTCATATCCCTTGGATATCTGTCTCAATCCTTCAAGGGGTTTGTGAACCTTTGAAGGGGAAGGGGTGCAAGAAGACCAGTAGTGAAACATGCTGTTTACTTCTGCACCAAAGGGTGATACACTCCAGTTCCTGTATCATACACATATATTTTAGACATAGGCAATGGGGTGCATTTTTTTTTAAACTGTGTTTTATAGGAGACTTTTTATTTTTATTTTAGTGAACAGATACATTTAAAGATCTCAAAAAATTAATGGGTTAGAAAAAAAAATCCCTTATGTCTCAGTTAAATAGAGAAAAGTGTTGGTATTCTGCATGTGAAGTCAGATAATGCCACAGAAAAAAAACAAGATTGAAAGTGATCTCTAGGGAAATTAGATTCTGGTTACTAGTAGAATAATCATGAAATAGTTCGAGTATTTAGTATATGTGCAACAAATGACATTGTAGCTATGAAGAAAGGATTGCAAGTGCTGACAATGAAAATGAAAGAGAAAAATTGAAAGTGGAGATAATTTGTCAAGTACTGTGGACAGAGCAGACCCATTTGCAAGGTTTGGATTCTAGTCCCAGCTGCTGGGATTTGGGTCAAGTTACTCAAGTATTTTGAGCCCATGGTCTGTGGTGTCAGTGTGAAGGGAATGATGGCTCTACCTGTGTCACGGGTTTTTTGTGAGGATCCAATGTAAATTCATGCATGGAACTCTTTGGAAATTAAATCATCCTTTGGATGTGAGCTAAGGGCATTTTAAAATGATTTTTTTCTGCCCCTTTAAGATGTTCTTCTTTCCTGGGGAAACAGAAAGTAACTGAGTTTTTGTTTGGCCTCAAAGGAAATATAAAGGGAGAGAGAGAGAGAGAGATGATAGATAGATACATAGAGAGATAGAGAGATTGATAGATACATAGAGAGATAGATACATAGATACATAGATATGTATGTGTGTACAGCATCTGTTTTATTGTTGGCTTTTTTTTTTCCAGAAGGAGAGGTCAGACTGGAAATCAAGGAGACCACTGCAGAGCTAAGCCTTTCTGTGGAAGAACCTCACAAGCAAAGATTCATGAGTGATGGTCCCTCTGACTTCAGTTGGAGAGAAGTCTGCACAACACCTGAGAGTATCCACACTGCAGAGAAATATTGTGACTGTAAACAATGTGGAAAGGGTTTGAGAGAGAAAAGATGTCTCACTGCACATCAGAGAATCCACACTGCAGAAAAACCTTATAAATGCAATCAGTGTGGAAAGTTTTTTACATGGAAGGAGAGTCTTCTTAAACATGAGAGAATCCACACTGGAGAGAAACTTTATGAATGTAATCAGTGTGGAAAAGCTTTTACACAGAGGGCTCATCTTACTAGGCATCAGAGTACACACACTGGAGAGAAACCTTATGAATGTAATCAATGTGGAAAAACTTTTAAATCACGGGCCAGTCTTAATCGACATCAGAAAATCCACACTGGAGAGAAACCACATGAATGTAATCAATGTGGAAAAGCTTTTACATCGTGGGACAGTCTCAATCTACATCAGAGAATTCACACTGGAGAGAAACCTTATAAATGTAATCAGTGTGGAAAAGCTTTTAAATGGAGGGAAAGTCTTGTTCTACATCAGAGAATTCACACTGGAGAGGAACCTTATAAATGTAATCAATGTGGAAAGACTTACAGATGGAAGGAAAGTCTTATTGAACATCAGAGAATCCACACTGGAGAGAAACCTTATAAATGTAATCAGTGTGGAAAGACTTTCAGAGGTAGAAGGTCTGTTCATGAACATCAGAGAATCCACACTGGAGAGAAACCTTAAGAATATGATCATTGTGGTAAAACCTTCAGGCTAAAGTCAGTCCTTGTTTACCATCAGAGAACTCATGGGAGATAGAGAAATCTTGTATCTGACCTGAATTTCGAGGAAAGGCATTGAAATGGAGTACAGAGCTTCTTAGCAGAAAATTCACTCTGGGTACAAGCCATGTATGGATTCAGTGTGGGAAGGCTTTCAGCCAAAGATCATCTCTTATCCTCTCATCAGAGGATTTATAATAAAAAGAAACCTTTTGAATGTGCTCGGTGGGGACATGCCTTTCTCTAGAGCATAGAGGCCACGGGTAAAGTTATATTTTGTGTCTGACTATAACACAAAGGTGAGAGAAGGAAAATAATTCATGCTGACCCTCCAGGTTGCAAAACCAAGCAAGGAGGCAGTGGGCTGATAATCTACAGAACTATGTGAGAGAATTCATCTGGATGTTCTCAGAAATAGAATGTCTTCAGAATAAGAAGACTTTATGTCAGTATTATGTCAGCTGGTGAACAGTCTTTGGTGAAAGGAAGAAATCAGATTTGTTTGACCAAGGATATAAAAATTGTAGCAATTTAGGGGAATGTTGTTCTCCCACAGGCCACCCCTATGCATGTATTCAGACTACATTGAGGCCACTGCCTGTGACAGTCAAGAAACTTCTCATTAAGTTGAGATGTTTCTGCCTCCTGATTTTGGTGACCTAGTGATCATGATGAGGAAGGGATTCCCCTGAGGGACTTGTGTTTTTTTCCCATGACTATCCATCTCATCTTCTGCCTTCCCTTTCTTCTATCTTTCCCAACATCAGGGTGTTTTTGATGCCTGCATCAAAATGGGCATGGGCCAAACCGAAGAGTGTGAAAAGATTGGACACAAGCCAGGCAGGTTGTCATAGCGGTTCCAATTTATTCACCAGAGAGCAGGGTTTATATAATGAATGTAAAGCAATTATCTCTTTGGTTCCCATGAGAGAATGTTTAATGTCCTTGTTCATTTATGTAAATCCATATGTTTTAATATCCTTGTTCCCTGGCATGCCTCTATGTCTGGGTCACTGCTCAGTTATCATGTCCTAAACCCCTGTTAAGTCAGGAAGAGATGGTGAGCCAATCTTAAGACATAATGTAGCCTTCATAGGGAGATGGCTTGGGAAAAATCCTGGACCAGACTCTTCCCATGTGTGGACTGAGTCAGAACTGGCCCTCAACATCTTTCCTAATGAATCCCATCTCATTATGTGGCCGAAGTATTTCAGCTTCAGTGTTTGACCTTCCAGTGAATAGGATGAATGAATTTCTTTAAGTATTGTCTGGTTTCACCTTTCTCCTGTCCAAGGGACTCTCCAAAGTCTTCTCCAGCACCACAATTTAAAAGTGTGGATTCTCTGGCACTCAGCTTTCCCTCTACTGCACAAAACCCATGTTTGTGACTTGATGGACTTTTGTTGGCAAGGTGTTGTCTCTGCTGTTCAGAATGCTGTCCAGATTTTCCTTTTATTTCTTTTGAAGAAAGTCATCTTTTAATTTCATGGCTGCAATCACCATCTGCAGTGGTCTCTGAGCCCAAGGACATAAAATCTTACTCTGCTTCTGTGTTCCCATTTCTTCTCCCTCTGCTTACCAGGAAGTGATGGGACTACTTGCCAAGATCTTGGTATACATACATGTATGTATAGGTATATATATGTATATATATATACATATATGTGTGCATGTGTGTGTGTGTATATATATATCTTTAAAATGGCACTTTAAAATCTTTTAAAATATATTTTTATTTTGTGGAATAAAACTGTAGAGGTAACTTGAGTGGTTTCTTAAGCCAGCTCTAAACTGACACACTAGCTCATGAAAGTGCAAAAAATCATGGTCCAGGCATGATGGTCAAGCAATCTGTTTATTGATACCATGAGCAAGGTTTTTATAGAGTGATGAAACAAAGAAGGCAGTTATAGGTCACTCAGTTTCCTAATGCTCTTTGTTCAGCTTCAAGAAGCCAGAGTGATGTCAGTTTAGGCTTTGATGATCATCATGTCCTTATAAGAGCTTGTAGCTTCTGAAAAAGGTTAAAAAGATCTGTATTCTGAGCGTGCTTAAGTTTAGCAGTGTCAGCATGTTGGCATATGTACACTGAGTATTTGCTACCTGACTCAGTGTTAAAGGGAAAAGAAAAAAGTCATAGTAGAAGCTTCGTATTGTGAGGAGAAGTAAAGTGAGCATAATAATAACTGGATAATTACTGCAATCAGTGTAGGAGGCTGTATTTCTAGTTTTCAGATTTATATTTAGATATTAAGCAGTATTTTAACCAGAAAAGGTACAGCAAATGAATCTGATCACAGTACTTTAAAAGCTGTTGATATTAGAATCTTCTTAAGGTAAAAAAAGTTTCACCAAATCATGGCTCAGCCAATTACAGTTGCATTTTTTATTCCCACGGAGCTGTAATAAACAATAAAGATTTGCTGGGTGTCTCCTACGTAAAGAATTTCATTTAACGTTTTTCTTTCTCAAATTTAAACTTGTCCTTGTGCGAAAGCCAATTGGTAGAAGTCTTTTTAATATTTTGCAACTTCTTAGCAAGTTCTAGATAAAACAAGTTCCTTTCTCAGGCTGAATGACCTTGCCTCTAGAGGTAGTTTCCATGGGCTCGTGTCAGTTTTACACCATAAGTAAAATGGATTCGGGTTCTAAGCAGGAGAGACTGGGGGAAGGGCTGAGCTAATGGTTATGCCCCTGTGTTGCTAACTCACACATGGAGTAGGAATGTTCTGAATGGGTAGAATCAATTTGAAATACAATTTTCACCCACTCTCCTCCTTTCTACATACATTAATCAATGAACAATTTAAAGTTTTTAGCATTAAAACAAAACAACTCAATTAACAATCTTACAAGTTACAGATAACTGGTAATCGGATTGGTTTAATTGTCACCTCCTCTCTAACTTCAGGTAGAGGTGCAAATACCTGATTTTCTATGTGGCAGTGACACAACTGTTTTTACACAACTTCTTTCCTCTATCTTTTAGTTTCAACAGAATTCAGATGAAAAATTTACTTTAGCTAACACTATGTCTGGCTTACAAATGATCCCTCAGTATTCACTATATAATAAAGTATTTTCTGCAATTTAAAAAGACCACAACAACACAATGACATCACGACATTAATTGCATTTCCAAATCATTACTTGTAAAAACTATTAATAAAAATTGGGCTTATTAAGTGCAGAGATTTTTCTCCTCTCCTCACAACTGCAGAGTCTGATTGTGGATTTAGGAGTTTGAATGGAGAGGTTCATCTGCTTGTCTAAAAAATGTGTGTGCTTCAGGGTGCCTCAGGGCTGTTGCTAGTGGGGTCCTTGATAGATTTATTATGCTTTCTCCCTTTAGTCAGATTGGGAGGGTAATTTTAATTCTCTGTTATATCTACGGCACTCTCTTTTAATCTGATCTAGGATAAGAGACTTTAATAAATTTTTGTAAAATGTTTTCAGTTAATTTTATTTTTTACTCCACTAAGCTTTATTTGTATGTCCGCTCCTAAAAAACTTCTTTAAAAGTGAGAGCTTTGAATCCTCCAGCAAGTGAGGTGGGAGTGGCACCAAACTCCCTTCTCTCTAGTACTAGAGAACACAAAAACTTCTGAGGTGTTTCTTATCAGATCTTAGAAATATCCCAATTTTCCTAAATGCCAATTAGTATAATAAATTCTGACTTATCTTTAGCATCAAGTTAGGAGTGACACTGATTCACTTTTTCACATTCCTTAAAATGACCAGAATGAGTTCGAATTGACTTTTGGTAGCATTCCAATACACAATTTTTTTTTCTAATAAGTGAGGCAGGAAATGGCTGAATGGTTAAGTTCTTAATTCCTCTTCCTTTTCTCCCATCAGAGAGGTGCCATGTGCACATCTGGGATTGCTCATATTTCTCCTAGCAACCTCAATTCCATCCTTTGATTCCTTCAGCAACCAACCAGTTGTTCCTCGTTCATTTTTACCTGTTGCCTCTTGGCCCTTCTACAGGTTCCTCAGGAGACCAGTAGGTGATTGGGTTCTCCCATCTCTCTGAGGACTTGCCACATTGTGTTGTGATCCAAATGGTCAAAAGCTTTACAAGGGTCAATGAAGGAGAAGCAGGTTTTTTTTTTTTTCCTGAGACTCCCTTGATTTCATCATACTCCAAAGACTTTAGGGTTAGGGTTCACAACGTGGTGTCTCCTTCTGCATCTTTGAAAACCCACCTGTTCTTCAGGTAATTTTCGGTTCATGAAATGATTTTCTTGAAGAGATCTCATCTTTCCCATCCTATTATTTTCTTCTGTTTCTTTGCATTTCCCATTTCAGTGAACTTGATCTCTCCCTGCTATTCTCCGGAATTCCGCATTCACTTGGGTATATCTTTCCCTTTCTCCTTTCCCACCCAGACTGAAGGCACCAGTGTAGCCAACTTTGGGGCCAGTTGCAGTTTTATCACTTGTACTGACATTTCTAAGTAGGTCACCCTCATGAAATTTCCTGCATAATTTGCACTGATGTCTGTCCCTCCAATACAAGGTCAAATATCAAAATTGTCCTAATGGCAACACTCTTGTGTTGTGACTTTAAATGGCACCGCACAGTTGGGACAAAGTCAGTCCCATCAGATCTGCACTTACTGTTATAAACGCTACCATACAGAGTCTCAGTTTGCCTAGGGCCATTTGCTGCCAACACTTTAATTAGGGAGCCACTAATGGCAGTGAGTCTGCTGCTCACATTTTGTCCTGGCGGTCTTTCAGCAGAGGAGAAGGAGGGTCTGAGTCCCAAAGCAGGAGGATAAGGGAGGTGAGGGAGGGGTGGTAGAGGCAGAATTCTCATGGATGACCAGGTTGGGGGGTAGTGGTCCAACCGGAATTCAAGCCCTGCATTGGAGGAGTTTGGAGCCCTAGAAGGAGTCTGCAGGAAGAACTCTAGGGCTCTCACAGAGCAAAGGTACCAGAAAGCCATTTTTCAGAAGGTGAGATGTTGGCTGAGAAGACTGAATCCAGGAAGCTGAGATAATGAGGGAGAACATTTTAAGCACAGGAGGCTGCCATTGGAAGGCCCCAGTGTCAGGAGATGGAGGTTCTTCATCAAGGATGAGCCAGGAGGCCAGTGGCCCTGGGTCAGAGAGTAAGTGGAGAGGAGTACAGGGGATGGGATTGGGACATTCTTTGTGATTAAGGGCAGGGCTTGGGGAGGAGAATCAGGCAGGGTTCTGAGGTCCTAACTCAGTGTGTCATTGGAAGAAAGGGCCGATTTTGGGGTTCATGGACAGGACAGGAGGGGGGCTCTTTAGGACTGGGAGGACCCACCTTTAGCAGGGTAAACAGGGACTCTAGGAGCTGAGATCACTCTTCCTTCTGGAAGCCAACTCTTCAGGAGCTGGTCCCAGGTAGGCCTGGGCCAGGATCCTACAAGATGCCAGGTCCTGCTGGCTTCCCTTCCTTTGGGCCTCATTTCCCCTTTCTTACGTCTTGCTGACCATTCTCCATGGCTGTAGGAACATGCCTTCCTCCTAGGCCTAGCTACTGCCTGGGGTCCCTGTCCCTGAATGTTACCCAGACTCCCAATCCCATCCCCAATGCCCCAGGGCACCATCCCCCACTTCATCATGGCATCCCACTGTCTCAATCTTCAGACTTCTCCTATAGGACCCCAGGTACCTGTATCCCTGACCCCAAGTCAAGGTTAGAGGCTCCATTGTCCTGCCTTCATCCCAGGCCCCCTGGGAATTAATACTTGGTAAAATGGGAGCAGGGTTACAGGCACACCTTGCTCTTTGTGCACTCACTGGGGAAGCCCACACTGAGCAGCAGGAAATGAGGCCACAATCACATTTTAAGAAGGCAGAGAGACAAGCTCTGAAGAGTGTGAGCAATCCCAGCTCCCAGACTGGGAATGGGATGGGGAAGGGAGGCAGAAGGAGGAAGAGAAGGGGGGATGGGACAGAGAACATCTCTCCCCCAACCACGGCTGAGAGCTGGGGTCCCTAGGAAGCTTGGCCTGGGGATGGCTGCGGAGGCAGTGCATGACCTGGGCATCTCCCATGTCTGCCCAAGCTCCAGGCACTCCACAGAGGCTGCTTCAGCTGCCTTCATGGCCGGTGGAAGAAGCTGTTCTCATCTGCCCATTCCTGGGTGGGAGGGTTAGCTCTTGTGCCTGCGGCTGGCACCCTCCTACCTCACCCATGGGTTTGTGGCCTTTCAGTAGCCATAATAAGTGCTGTGAATTTCCCACTGGAACTACATTTGATGATGAGGATGGGACACAAGAGAAGCTTGCTTAGGGGAGGCTTGGTTTTCAGGAAGGCCAATACCTTTGGATCCTTTGTAATTAGTCAGTGGGTCACAAAGGTTAATTGATTTAGCCATCACAAAAAGCGTTGCTATAAATATTTTGCAGTATAGAGGAATTTTCTTCTTCTCGATGGCTTCCTTGGGACATAAGCCCAGTAAAATGGAGTCTCTGAAGCCAAAGGTATAGACATTTTAGACACTTTATTTGTATAATACCAGATTGCTTTCCAAAGTGGTTGTATAATCTCATCGCTCCACCAACGACGCATTAATTGCTTATCCTTTCACAATCCCTCCAGCACTGATGATTGTACTTTTGGGTGATTTCTGACAACTTGTAAAGTATGAAGCAGAACCTCACAGAGGTTTAAATTTGCACTTCTCTTCTTATTAGTGATTTGGAGCATTTTCTCATGTGGCTGTGAATACTTTGGAGTGCAGTTCTTTTGAGAATTATTTGTTCATATCCTTTGACCATTTATCTTTGGAGAATGGCTATTAGTTATATGTGTGTATATTATATATGTATATTATATATAATGATCTATAACTACATATGTGTATATATAATTTACATATCTTGGATATCAAACCCTTTTCAGGAAAATTTGATACAAAGATTCTTTTCCACTTCAACCACTTCCCTTCTTATTCTGGGTGCATTAATGTCTGTGCAGCTTTTCAATTTCAAATAATCTAAGTTATCTATTTTAATTTTTGTACTTGCTTCTATCTCTTGTTTGGTTAAGAATACTTCTCCTACCCATAGCTGTGAAAGGTAAATGATCTGTTTTTCTTCTAATTTATTTTTTATAAAGTGATCTTCAATATTCAGGATGCATATTCATTTAATATATTGTGAATGGTGGTATGAGATGTTGATCTAATTCTAATTTCTGCCGGACTAATTTCTACTTTTTCCAGCAGTTTTTATCAAATAGGGAGTTTCCGTAGGTAATTTATGTTTTCAACTTTATCAATCACTAGGTTAGTGAGTCCTATTTTTTCTGAATCTCCCTTATGTGATCTGTTCTATTGATATCTCTTTCTATTCTATGACCAATATCAGAGGGTTTATAATATAGTTTGAGGTCTAGACATGCTATTTGTCCTTTAACTTTGCTTCTTTTCATAATTTTCCTTGATATTCTTAATCTTCCATTTTTCAAATAAAATTTGTTATTATTTCATCAAGTTCTTTCAAGTGTCTCTGTGGTGATTTGATTTGTGTATGGCTGGAACCTCCTCCCTTTTTTAACTCTGCCAGCTGATTTCCCTGGCTTCCTTCCACAATTTGTCTTCTACAGCTGCGTTTGCGGATTCCTTCAATCCGGTGCCCCTTCTGCCAGCTGTTTCCTGTTTTCTGGGATGCGCACTGTTGGCATAGACTTCTTTGCTCACTGCTCCCCCTTAGAATTTGAGCTCCCTGGAGCCAGGGATGGCCTTTTGACTCTTTTTGTATCCCCAGCTCTTAGTATAGTTGGCATATATTTACGTGCTTAATAAATGCTTACTGACTGACTGACTGGCTCAGACAATCAAGGTAGAACCGGTGCTATTTACTGTGATAAATTTAATTATATACTTTTAAAAACCAAGCTACAAACAATTAAAGCTCAGTTCCATATATAATCCTCTTTTTTGTCTATTGAAATGTTCGTCTTTTCCTGATGATTCTTAAGCAAGGAAAATGTAAATAAAGAAATGTTTACAAATTTAAAAGAAAAGGGATGGCATTGAATGTCACAGTTTTGGAGCACAGAGAATTTTTAGTTCATTCACTAAATAGATGGAACTATAGGAAACAAACAAACAAAAAAACCCTATCCACCAAAAGCAAAGGAAAGAAGCTGATTGGGAAATAATTTGTCCTGGAAATATTTCTGCTAAAAAATCAGACATATATAGTCTGCAAGTAAGCAGCAACAAGATCCTCTTCCCTAAATGTGAACAGGCAGTTTTCAAAAGAAGAAAGACAAATTGTCCACAAATCACTGAAAAGCTATTCCAAAGTTCTAGCAGCAATCAAAGTCCAAATGAAAATAGCCATTTAATTGTCAGTCAATTAAAAATGAACAAAGAAATGCTGGTCAGGCTGTAGAGAATCAGACAAGCTGAGATTGGAGCCGCTTCTTTAGAAAGCCGTATGGCCGTGTCCAGCGAGAGCTAAGAAACATTATTTCCTTTGACTCGATAATTGTTCTGGTGCTGCTAGAAACCAGCTCCTCTTGGATCCCCACCCCGAGTCCTGCCACCCAAAAGTCCCCACTAAATGCCATCCACTTGACCTGTGCCCTCTGGAATGCCTGTTCCATAGGCAGCGAATGTCCATTCATCCAAACTTGTTTCCTTTCTCACTCCTTCCCCCTTGTAGCAATCACTGAAACCTGGCTTCCCCCCGATTCCCCTCATTCACTTTGGCTCATTGGTCAAGGTGGGCCTGGCTCACAGACTCTGGAAGCAGAAGTGCTCCCAGGTCTTCATTTATGTGTTTATATCAAACCTTAACTTGGAAGCAAGCTACTGAATCTTACCCATTTTCCCCAACTTCCAATATCTAATTCATTTGACTGGGGAGTTATGGTGATGTAAGAAAAGCATTGACAGATATTTTTAAAAGAATAGCGGCACAACCGCTAATGCTAAGAAAGACAAAGCCACAAAAGGGTTTTTTGGTCATATTTGGGGAAAATAAGGGGGTCACAGAAGGAATTGGGCCCATGAATCAGCAAGGGCTCATGAAGCAGCTGTGACACGTGGCAGGCAATGAGCTGGGCCCTGGGCATGCAAGGACAACATGACATTCACCCAGCCTTTGAGACGCTTCCGGGGGGGGGGGGGGGAGGGGGGGCGGAGCCAAGATGGTGGCGTAGCAGCAGCAACATATCGCAGCTCTCACATAGCCACCCCAAAATACCCATGGAATAGGACTCTAAACCAATCCTAGAACTCCAAAACGCACACAAAGATACTTCCCACTAAAGTCAGCTCAGCTACGAGGAACCATATCAGCACTGTGAAACCAGCCTGGCCTGAAGCCGCTGCTGAGCCCCAGGGGCAGCTGGATGGGAGGAGCAGAGGAGCATCTGGTGAGCAGATTAGGGGCAGATGTGAGCAGCATTCAGAACTAGGTCAATGGAGATTGTGAAACCAGGAGAGAAAAGCAGTCCGGCCGAAAGGCCTCCAGGGCGGGAAAGCAAAAGGCAGAGGTTTTGCACCGGTCTCCGCACACCCGAGGCCTGCAGAGAGCAGGGGGACTAAGCGATTGTTCTGAGGTTAGTGCTCTTGCGTTGAGTGGCCTGGATCCGGATCGCCATCTTGGGCCTCAGTCTTGGAGTCTTCATTATCCAGTCAGCCGGAAGTAAGTAGGAAGGGTCCCAGCACCTTCCTGAGAGCTATGGCAGCAGGGAGGACCCCAGTGATTTGGGACAGAGCTTTCCCTTCTGGAAGCAGAGCCCCACAGAGATTTAAAAAAAAAATCACGGACTGAACAACCATGAGTAAGAATAAGCATAAAAAGCAAAGTAAGAACAGCTCCAAAACCCTAGATTCCTTCTTTGGGGAAAAGAAGGATCATGGCAGAGAGAGGAAGGAGGACAGTGCAGCCAGAGCACCCCCACCAGGGTCCTCCAATAAACATGAAGAATGCCTTAAAGCTA
>CM053580.1:591698116-591723439 GCA_028627135.1 Pseudochirops cupreus | reverse complement strand
TGCCCTCACTGACCCTCAGCTTCTCAGCTGCCAGGGGTGGGAGGCCTGGAGAACACCGGCTCTCCCCTGAGACCTTGGCACAGTCACCTGCACCTCTGGGCCAGGTGCCTCATCTGTAAGATGGCAGGTGCCATCCTCCTGATGGAGGGCTGGGGGTGGAAAGGGGCATTTGCTGCCCTGTTCCCCCAGGACACAGCCGGCTGACACCGGGCACACTGGAGCCCTGACGCCCCTGAAAAAGGAAGGGGGAGCGGGAACGGCTCACTTTGCAGCTCCGAGCTGGGGCTCCGGGGGACCCGAATGTTCCGGGGTAGAGACCCCTCGTCCGCGGACTTTCTCAAATGCACAAAAGCCACAGGACTCCAGCGTCAGGGCGGACACTGGCTACGCTGGAAGTCCGCGGGATTTCTGAGATCACCGAGCCGGGCGGAGATCGTGGGCCCGGGCAGGGGACCTGCCGGTACATGGGGAAGGACGAGGGGGTGGGGCCCCAGAGCTCCTCACGGACGGCGGGGGCCCGAGGTGGGGGAGGGGCACCGAGGGACTCAGCCGAACCGCGGACACTCAGGCGCCGGACCCGGGAAGCGCCCCGGGCAAAGAGAGACCCCCACTCACCTGGCGGGCCAGGGCGGGGAGGCGTCCCGACGCCATCCGGCGCTTCCTCACTCCCCGACCTCCCTGGGGAAAGGAGGCCGGGATGACGGCGCAGGAGCCCGAACCCCCCGCGGGGCCGGACTGTGCCCCGGCAACGAGCACCAGAAGGGGCAGAGCCCAGGACGCCACGGTCGGGGGCGGGGCAGCATTGCCTCCGTTGATTGGCTCCTGGGACACGCCCCCGCCCTCGGACCAATGGGAGGGCTCATCGCCAGGGGGCGTGGCCATGCGTTGCGCACGCGAGCGACTCTTCCAGCCCAGCCCCGCCCCCTCGTCCAGCCCCAGCTCAGGAAGCTGAAGCCTGGCTCCCCTCCTCCTCTCCTCGCTCCGCCCCTCACTCACCCTGGCCCATGATGCCAAACGGCTGAGAGGAAAGCGCGCGGAAAGAATGCGTGAACGCAAATGATGTGATATCCCCGTAACCTGGACAGAGACAGGTCACGTGGCGGGCAGCGCCTTCTGGGAAATGTAGTCCGGAGCCGCTGGATCCCATATTCGGAGACTCTCCCCTACCGTAGCTGCTGCTCCGGGGAGCTCGCTGCCCTGGAGGTTCCTCTGGGACTGGCAACGCCCCGGCACCCGGAGGCCTCGGAAAGCCTGGGGAGGGGGCAGGGGAGCATCCTCTGTGCCTCCGGGCGTGACCCCTGTCCGCGAGCCCCCCCCAGACCTCGCCTTCCGCACTGAAGGACCAGATTGTCTGCCCCCAGGGAGCTTCCGAAGTGCTTGGAGCCTGAAGTCCAGAAGTCCCGAGTTCAAGTCCTGCTCTCGTCCTCCCTAGTGGCAGGACCCTCTCTGAGGACGAGGGCTCTGGCATCGTTGGAGGAGCCATGTCTCCTTCCCAGTGCCCCGACCGGAAAGTACAGAGACAAGGAGACCTGGGTGTAACCGCAGATGCCGCTTGGGTGTGGATTCACGGCGGGGCTCCGCAGCCCAGGCTGTGCCCGTGGCCGCGCTGTGTGCCCTGCACTGGGCATCGGAGCCAGCCTCATCCCCGCCCGGCCTGCAGTAGGGGCGCTGGCGAACCACGGACCAGCCTAGTCACAGACTTTACAGATTGTAAACCAAGTTATGGACTAAACTGCATTTTAGAGGCTCGAGAAGAGGCTGATGGAGGGGGAGAGGGTCTCGCTGCCGGGGACTTGGGGCGGCCGAGAAGCTTCCTCCACCTTCTCACTAAGCAGTGCTTAAGGTCTTGAACACGTTTTCACGTCCTGTGGGACAGGTTTTGATCCGGTGAGGTTAATATGAACAGAAGACAGGCTTTCAGTTAACGGAAAGTTGCAAAAGGAATGACTCAACTTCAAATTTAAAAAAAAGCTCTCCTTACAGAATAGATGATCTCTAAGCTCCCTTCCAGTTCTACATCTAGGATAATATGCCTACATGCAGGGTGCCCCAAAAAGTCTTAGTGCAGTTTTAAGATTTCTACAGACTGTAATTTCACAGGTGAGGCAGAGGAAGGGGAAAGGGAAGGGGAGAGAACCGGGAAAACTTCCTGAAGAAGGTGACATCTGAAGCCAGCTTTGAAGGAATCTAGAGGTTCTTAAACTCAGAAATGAAAAAGTAAGGCATTCTAGTCGTTGATTAACAGTATGGACAAAAACACTAAGGCAGGGAATGGATGAGGAACAGCAAGTCAGGTAATTTGGCTTCCTTGTGAAGTGTGAGAGAAGAAATAATACACAGTAAGTCAGGAAAGATAGACTGGAACAGGTTGGAAGCCATTTAAGTGCCCCATGGGTGAGATGATCACTTATCCCAAAGGCCATAGGGAGAGCCTGGTTGTGACTAGCTATGATATAATCATACCTGTGCCTTAGGAATAAGTATAATAGCAGCCAGAGCATACATTTATGCAGCACTTTAAGGTTTGTGAAGCACTTGTCCCCATATTATCTCATTTGACTCACAAAAACTCAGTGAGGTAGGAACTATTATAGCCTATATTTCTTTGTCACCTGTTGTATTGCCATGCACAAGCAGCTTCCCAAAAGAATGCTACTGTGAACAGCATTTAAGGTTCTGATTACACAGTATAGTGAACACTCCATTTATTCCCTAACAAATTAAGGGAAATATTCACAACAAATCAAGATACAAGATATACAACATTATATCTTATCACAGAAAAATCACAACATAGTGTTCACAACAGCTTACCATTAAAATGGCCACATAGTTTTCACCAAAGTGGTCACAATATTTAGAACAAAGAACAAAAGAATAATCATCTGGTATCTCTAAGGAGGTTTGCCTCCTTA
Organism: Pseudochirops cupreus; assembly: GCA_028627135.1. Taxonomy (NCBI): domain Eukaryota; kingdom Metazoa; phylum Chordata; class Mammalia; order Diprotodontia; family Pseudocheiridae; genus Pseudochirops; species Pseudochirops cupreus. The sequence continues at coordinate 591,720,524 of CM053580.1, read as the reverse complement.
GTCATTCAGTTGTCTCAAAATATAATTGTCTTCCACTCATGGGGCAATTATAGATTAACTTAATCAGTCACTTATCTAGCAATCAGTCTCTAAGTATCATTAATCACTAAATACAATCATTAGAAAATTACACAAACCCTCCACCCCTTGGTGTCTAGTAAACCTCAGTTTCATCACATGTTCAATATCCAAGGAGAGGCCTTTTCTTCATCTTGACTCAGGGTGGTCTCTCCAATTCCCTGGATCCCCTTCCATGGTCTCAGCTCCTACCTGAATCCACCAAACAGTCACCTGGATTCAGAGGCAGACAGCTCCCGGGTTCTTGTCCAGTCCTCCAGGCAGTTCCTGCTACACACTGAAGTTCACAGGGTCCAGCACATCTCAAAACCTTCACAACTTCTGTTGCTGGGAACTCAAGGATCAACCAAGCTACAAACAAAGTCTTATCCTGGTCATGCTTCTTCAGTACTCCAGCAGCTTGTCTGGCCCTAGGACCCAGAAGAAATCTCAGCCCTCCAGAAGGTCCTCTCGGCAGCAACTTCAGCCCTCACCAGACTCTGGTCTCAAGAAAACTCCAACTCAGTTCTCAGTCCAGCAAGTAGCAGCCCAGCTTCCAGATCCTGGGAGAATTCTGCTTCCTCTACCAGGAGCCCACCAGGAGGAAAATTCTAATTCTCACTGTCTCTCTGGACCTCTTCTTATATACACACAAAGCATTGGCTTCCTGTTTCAGCCAAACCCTTCCTGTTATGTCAGCAACAGGAGACAGAGTTCATACCCTCTTCCTCTTAGCCACAAAGGTTTGATTAGTTACTAAGGGCTAAGTACCTGCTTACTTGACATAACAAAAAAGGGGTCTTCAAATTTAAATTAATTACCATTACAGTTGTGTAAAGGAAGGATTGGAGAAGGGTACTGTAGGCCAGGAAAGAGGCTGATGTGGTTTCAATGTTTCAAAGACCGGGAGTAATGGGCAGGATTGTCTGGAATGAATTCACAGACTCAAGCATTCTTTAAGTCAAGATGGCAAAGGTTTATTGTAACACCAATATGGCAGGTAGAGCTCCTTAAGGAACCTGCAACCTAATGGGAGTGATGCTAAGGCTGCTACAGGAAAAGGAGTGGATTATCGGACCATTATGCTAATTAAGTAATAGCATATAACCTAGGTCACTACTGGAAACCCAGGGAAAGGGATTTCTCAGGGGTATGTTTTTGGTCTCTTACATCTGTAGTAAGATAGCTTTGAGAGTTGCTGTCTATAGCTTGATCTCTGGATTGAATATGATAACTCTGGGAATCAATACACAATAATCCTGTGGTTACAAGATAGCCCTATTTTTAAAAGGTTCTTCAGAAGTGTGTGGGTCAGAAAACCACTTCCCCTAAAATTAAGAATCAGAAGTAGACATGAGATGGACAGGAAGCTTTATTCTGTTCCACAGGAAAGGGGCATCCTTCACCAAGATGAATCAAAGGAAGGGAGAACCCAAGAGGGGACAAAGTGAGGTTTTTAAACGTTAATGCCATAGTGTCACTTTCCCTGGCTGTCCCTCATTCCCATTGGGTGGGAGTCGGGCTTATAGTCTAAGGTGTGGAAAAGACAAAGAAGAGGGAAGGCTTGGTGCTGTCTAATCTAAATATACATCTAAATATATCTAGATAGAGATAGATAGATATAGATACACACACACACACACACACACACACACACACACCTCTATTTGAAAAACACTACTGCAGGGAAAAGGGAGGGCTTCTAAAAAGCTTTGAAATGGCTTAATGTTAATGTACCAGCAAGGGAAAGGGGAAAGGGTTCTGAGTTGTATACTTCACTTAGGGAACCCAGGACTCTGCTCTAATCTCTCTCTCTCACCTTCCTTATTCTGGGAAGTCTTCACAGAGAGTACAGAGAGTATATCCCATTCAGAAGTCAGCTTGTTCTTGTGACGGAGAAAAGTAGTTTGTTTTAATGGGGCCTACTTGGGAGTTATTGCTAGGCATAGTCCTTAAGCTGGGGAGAAAACCATCAGGGCGAGTGTTTTGAGACTAGGGAGAAATGTGATCTTGGAATTGGGGTCCAAGCACAAGCACCCAGGCATCAAGGTGATTTGGGCCTGAACCTGACTGATGGCCATGGGAGATGGGAACAGATGCAAGAGATGGTGTGGAGGGAGAGTCAGTGAGACTTGGCAGAAAACTCGGTGTGGGGGTGGGGATAAGGGAACACTAAGCAGTGGAGGATGGACCCAGAGTTACATGATTGGGTGTCTGGGAGGATGGCTGTGTCCTTGATGTAAGCAGGGATGTTCTGAAGAGTTGTGATTTTGGGGGAGAAGATAATGACCTGTTCTAGATATACTGAGTTAAAGGTATACTGGACATCACATTGGACATGCAAAATAGACCATTGGTGATGTGGGAACTGACCTCAGGAAAGAGGCTGGGGCCAGACATGTAGACCTGCAGGTCATCTGCATAGAAAGGACCATTGAAACAGTGAGATTTGGTGAGGTTCTTGAGAGTGAGCAGTAAGGGATTTCTGCAGTTACTACGCCTCAAGCACTTTACAAATATTATCTCACTTAATTAAAGAATGGAAGTGAGTGAGAGGATTGAAGAGGGCCCAGGACAGAGAAAGGACCCATAGGAGGTGAGACATGGATAATGGTACAGCAAAAGAGACCGAGGAGGAGCAAGCTGCTAGGGAGGAGGAGAGCTGGGAGAAAGCAGGGTCATGGAAACCCAGAGAGGAAGGAGGGTGGTCCACAGGGTCCCGTGCTGCAGAGGTCATGGAAGATGAGCACTATGGAAAAGTAAAAGCCCTGTGATCTAGAAGCTAAAATTTGGCATTGGTGAGTTTGGAGAGTAGTTCTAGTCTGATGAAGCTGATGTGGAAGAAAAGGAAATAGAGGCGATAAGTGCAGACAGCTTTTTCTAGGAGTTTGGCTCTGAAAGATGAGGGGAAATGAAGACGTGCCTACTGATGGGGTGTTGGGGTGCCTATGTTTGTAACATCCAGTTGTAACTTCAGTTCGTAAAATAACACTTGTGTTTGGGTACCTATGTTTGTAATATCAGCTTGTGAAATCAAGTTGTAAAATTGATGGGGTGCTGGGTCCCTTTGTAACTTTGTCTGTAACGTTGTAGTAACTTCCTTATCTTGGAACTTACAGACATACTGAGAACATAAAATGTAAATAGACCCTGCTGTGGTACAACCAAGGAGCTCTGTATCACATAAAGATGGTAATAAGGGAAGTCATAAAGTTTTGTGGTATGGTCATCCTGAATTGGGATGGTTCTGAAATGTATAAAAATCTTATGATTCCTCTGTTCCTCAGTCAGGATTTTAGTCCTACACCCCTTGCACAAGCAATGCTAGCCTTAAGGGAAGAATAATGAATAAATTATGTAATTTTTATATCACTATCTGTCTCTTTAACCAAACCTTTTCTAGATGTTGATGCCCTCAAGGAGTTTAAATCTAATGTGTGAAGACAGAACCCACAGGAAGCTGAAAGTGAAGGAGCCTGCCAGAGGGTAGCTGGTGCAGCGGCATAATGGTCATGGTGTTGAAGCCTAGCAGTGCAGCTGTTGCTGTTGGTGGGGATGGAAGCACTTACCTGGCCAAAGGAGACCTCGTTTGTATAACACAGCCTGATATCCTCAAAGGCTGGGCATTAGTGCCACAGATGACACCAGCCTGTCCTTTACATGCAGAAAGCACAGGACAATGGAATGAATGCTGGATTTGAAATGAGAGGGCTGGGATCCAAATTCTGATTGTCACCTTCTACCTGTGGCATCACAAATCTGGGTCTGTTTCCTCAGCTATAAATGGGAGGGGGTTGGATTAGATGATGTGGAAGGGCCTTTCCAGCTCTCTAAGCTCTAACCTTCTGACCCATCTCCTACATCTGGGATATTAGAGCTTCTCAGTCCCAGAGGATGAGACAGCGTGGGATGGTGGATAAAAGCCTGGAAGCCTTATCTTTCTTATTTCTAATCAGGGTGCAGAAATCTCATTACCTTCAGGAACTGAGGTGCTATCAGAAAGTCCACTCCTTCACCTAGGCTGTGATTGGCATTACGGGAATTTCCAGCACAGGGAGCCACCTTAATAGGTTAGGAGGATAAGGCAACAAATTGCCTGGGTAAGCAGGAGAATAGACCAGGAATCTGAATCCATTGAAGGTCCAGACAAATTCTTTCTAAATGGCTTGAGCCCAGGCAAGGGGAACGGCCCCACGGTTCACTAGTTTGGTGACTGGACAACAGAATCACAGCTTTAAGGCACTGACAGCTTTCCCTTGCGATTTTACAAAGAGAAACTGCTCTAGAGTCCAGGAGGGAAAAAAAAGGCTTCATGATTTTTATGTTAGGGAGAAAAGAGACTTGGTAGATCGGCCCCAGAGCTACAGATAGACGTGTGCACATATAATGGCTGTATGTGTCTACATATGCATCTTTGCAACATCAATTCGCTAATGCTCACAAAAGGATGGCCCTTACAATGACAAAATCTCAGAGCAGTAACGTCCTTCACCCAGACATCAGGGAAACCATTGGGGTGAGTCTGTTTGTTCCTGAGGAGCTTGGAAAAGGTGATCTCTGGTGTGAAGTCCTGCCTCTGACAGATCCACTCGGGCCCCCCTCTCCAGACCTAGTTGGTCTTTCCTTTATACCCTTTTACCTAGCAATATCACTACTAGGTCTGTGTCCCAAAAGAGATAAAAAACAAAAAGGAAAAGAACCTATATTATACAAAAATATTTATAGTAGTTCTTTTCAGGAGGCAAAGAATTAGAAATTGAGGGGATGCCTCAATTGTTGGGGAATGGCTGAACAAGTTGTGGTATGTGATTATGATGGAATAACATTGCCCTCTAAGAAATGACTAAGAAATTGTACTCTCAGAAAAACCTGGAATGACCTGAATGGGCTGATGCACACTGGTACGTACTGTGTGCAAACTAAGCAGTAGTGTAAGGTGATCAGCTATGAAAGACTTAGCCATTCTCAGCAATGATCCAAGACAACTCCGAAAGACTTAGGATGAAAAATGCTGCCCATTCCCAGAGAAAGAATCAAAGGTATCTGAATACAGATGGAAGCAGACTTTTTTTTAAGTTTCTCTATTTTTCTTAAGTTTTTTTTGTCTGCTTTCTTTCACAACGTGACTATTATGGGAGTGTTCTGCATGACCACACATGTACAACCTATATCGAATTGTTCGTCTTCTCAATGGGGTAGGGGTGGCGAAGGAGAGAATTTGGAACTCAAAAGTTTGAAAGAGAATGTTAAAAATTGTTTTTACAACTAACTGGGGGAAAATAAAGTACTAAAAAAGTGGTCAAAATGAACTTATTGTATGACTTCCTCACACTTTCCTTTTCCTAACTCCCTACTAATAGTGGGTCACTAGTGGGAACAGCAGCTGTTCCTGGGGGGTATTTTGTGGGGTCATCACTAGCCAAGCAGTCCCCAGATTTCTGGGATTGTTCCCAGATTCTCCTCTTCTCCTCAGTGGTGCAACAGGTGGAGAAGAGGATATGTAAATCACCCCAAGAAAGCTTGAGTTGTAGGGATATGTCCCTAACATCCTCAGCAAACTTAGTACGATCTTCTGAGGATCACCCCAGTTTCTCTTTAACCTGAGTGAGATCTGAAATGGAGAATGGGACATGCTCTCCAATTGTCCCACTAGGCAAGGCAGGCACTTCCCTCAGGGGAAACAGCCTGATGTCTCTGTAGGTACAGGGGTTTGGGGAGGGAGATAGGAAGTCCTGCTTCTTGTGAGGGAGGGGCTGAGGAGTGCTGGATGAACTAGATTAGACTGCAAGGCTGGGGGAATCCAAGGCAAGCGGAAAGATCAGTTGGCACCTGAGGAGGGGTAGGGCTCAGAGGGGAAGAAACCAAAGTGACTGCTGTGGGGATGGGTCCAAGGCTGGGACCTGAGTGGGGCCACCTGGGGGAAGGGGCCTCAGTGAGACCCGTGGCTGGGACCTGAGCAGGGATCTCTGAGCTGGGAGGTGCCAGAGGAAGAGATGCAGGGTAGGAGAAATGGAAGGTGAAGGAGGCAGGAAATGAGGGGTGGATTTGAGGAAAAGGGAAAGGAAACCAAGAGAAAGAGGGGATGACCGAGAATGGGGGGTATAGAAAACAGAGGGTGCCAGGGGAGATTGGAAAGCAGCAGGAGGGGTTGGGGGAGATTGGGGTGGGAATGGAGGCAAGGAAGAGGAGGAGGTGGAAGCCCTGGGGGGCCATAAGAAGGGAGTCACTTAATTGCCCCCATTCTCCTTTTGTGGGGTGGCTCTAGCTACAAGAACCTTACAACATCTTCTCAGAATGGAGCTCTGGGAGAGCTCAATGAAGGCCATTATGTAGGGAATTTCTACCCATTTTCCCTCTCGGTGACAGTATAATTCTAACTGTAAGAGAATATTACATTGTAAAGTCCCCAAAATGGGCCATGCTTCCTGGGCCTCCGGGTGATATTGAGACCAAATGGTGTTGCAAAAGAACACCACTTGTCTTCCAGTTTTGTAAAAGACAACCCAAAGGTGAATTTTTGGGAACTGAAAAGGATTGACCCATTATAGGTGTGGGGGGTGGAAGTCCCTCCCTCCATAAAAGAAGATCTGGGAGTAAGCCTCAAGAAACAAACAAATGAAAAAAGTACCTGAAGTTTTCCCAATTCCCTAGCGTAGAGAGAACTAGGCATATGCGTCCAAAGAGGATGTCTGTCCTTGTCCTCGATGTTTCAGAAGGTGCGCCCAGGTCTATGTCCTCAAACACAACTACTGGACCTAGGAGCATCAGGCTGAGTTGGAGAAAGCCTCCTAGCTGTCTGATCCAATGGAATCTGAGAGACCCAAAAAGCACTTCCAAAATGGCTGGAGACAACTGACTGTAGGGCCAGAAGTGGAGAGTGAGAGAGGGAGGCTTACATACCTTCCAGTCCTGACTGGAGAAGAACTTGAGATTATCAGTTTTCCCAGTCTCAGGTAAGCAAAACGTTGAGGTTTAGGGGTGCTGGGACCCCAAAATAGTGACACGCAGGTCCTGCTCAAATGAATTCAACCCAAGCCTTCTTTTAGCCAAAGAAAAACAAAGTCTATTAAAGACCCGCCATATTGGGTAGACTCTTAAGGAATCTGAACATTTGTGATACTTGTCTTGACAAGGGGGTCAGACAGAATCTGAGCTGTGTGATGTGAGCAAAAAAAGGGGGGGGGCGGTTTGTAATGTGATCTTGGGATAAATTAGGAGGAGCAGAATTTGCAGGAATATGGAAATGGTAATCCCATTGTATAGTGCCTTCATCAGCCTTCCTCTGGAGCACTGTCTTCATTTCTAGGGACCACGGTTTAAGGACTTTGAAAAGCTGGAGAGCGTTTTGAGAAGGATAACCAGCATGGTTAAAGATTGTGGTGAGTAACAATAATGCTAAGGAAGAGATTTCTCTCAGGCAAGATCATTTTAATTTTAATTCCTATCAAATAATCATATCATTTTAATGTGACATGTATACTGACAGTAAAATGGGTCCCATGAACACCTCAGTAACAAGCTAGGGTCCTGAACATGGTTAACTTATTAGTTAGGCCAGCAGTAATCAATAAATTGGGTCAGTGGCCTCTCTCCATGACCAAGGAAAGGTGAATTCAGAATTCAGAATTCCTTCTGATTGGCTTGGGAGTATATCATTTGGACCCCTCTTGGCAAAGGCAGAACAACGCTAATTGGTAGACATTTTAATGGAAGTGGGTTAAATTCTCATCTTCTCCCAATTACTTCATCTTTGTGAGGGCAGGACTAATCTTCAGATGATAGGATGAGTGTGAAGCTGGGGAAAGCTGGCTGGTCTTCAGAAGTAGCTAAGCTCCTCTCTGACACTTAGGGCAGCTAGGTGTCACAGCTAGGTGGATAGACTGCTGAACCTGAGTCAGGAAGCCTCCTCTTCCAGAGTTAAAACCTAGCCAGCTATGTGGCCCTGGGCAAGTCACCTAATCCTGTCTGCCTCAGTTTGCTCATCTATAAACTGAGCTAGAGGAAGAAATGGCAAACCACTCTGGTATCTCTGCCAAACCCCAAATGGGGTGACAGAGTGTTAGACACAAATGAACAGCCAAAACTTCAGGAATGCTGATTGCTTCATGAGACCCAGCTGCTCCAGCAGTCTTGGAGAGAAAAATAAAAGCCATAACACAAAAAGAGGGTGCAGTGAGATTTTCTTTACTTTTATTCTAAAGCACCTCTGAGCCTGGCCCAACCATACATCAGAGTTGCCCACAATAGACCCGATGCACAGATTACATGCAAACACACATCAAGATTGCACAGAGACAAAATGCGTACACCTAGCACACAGTAGGCACTTTAAAAAATACCTGCTGGCTGACTGACTGATGGTTCACATGCAAAAACAAAAGACGCTCTGCTGCCTAGGACAGCTGTATGCAGGATTAATGGGAGTGTAATAGGAACTCAGCTGGATGTGGCACCAAGGGAAGAGTCTGCATCCTGGCTCTGTTTCTTACTAACAGTGTGACCTTGGGGAAGATGCTTAAACTCTGGGGGTCTCAGTTAGCTCAATTAAAAAAGGAAGGGGTTGGGACTGGATGATGGCTCTTCTAGTTCTAAATGTAGATCTGTACATTTCTAGTATGAAAATAGGAGTAAGCCAGGCAGTCACTGGGTCTTGGGAGGAAAAAGAAGAGCCATATGATGGTTTTTGTTTTGCTTTATATGTCTGGTCTTCTAAATGTGAGGTCTTTGTCTGACGGCCAAAAAGAAGTCAGAACTATCAAATGAATGGACTCATACAATCTTGGCATTCTCATAAATGAGGCTAGAAGACAGCAAGGATTTCTAGTGAAATGGAAGGATGGCTCACAAGCTTTTGGTCAAAAGTAAAAGAGGGTAGTGGTGCCAGTTTTATTGCATCCCCAGAGGTAACCGAAACCCTCCCTGCCCCTCACATTTCTTGGGATATTTGGTCATTTTCTGCCACAAAAAGAGCACCATGGAAATAGCTGCTTCTTAAGCCACAATTGGGCTTCCTCAGGCAAGATCACTCTACCTTTTGGTGACTCTAATACAAAATGGAGACATGTAAGGATGGCAAAAAGGTCAGAAAGACAGATCTTAACAAAGGAACGAGAGAAGCTAAAGATATTCAGACCAGACTGAGCCTTCACACCTACAGATCATCAAAAATCTCTTCAAAAAAAGCACAAGGTGTGGGGGCACAAGAAACAACTAATAAAATGAACCACAATTACTAAGAGAGTTCATACACAGCATGAGCATGGAAATAAAAAGAAAGGCCCGACTGCCTTGAATGACTTTAAATCACTTGGTCCAGATAAAATGCATCTGTAGGTCCGGAACAAACTGACAGATGTGATCACTGAGCCACTGTCAGTGACCTTGGAAAGACTGGGGAAAGAGAGGTACCACAACACTGAAGGACAAATGCTGTTCCAATTTTCTGAAAGGGTTTTGTAAAAGATCAGAGTCTGCAAACCATAGACCTATGTGAACTTGCTTTGAATTCTCAGAAAATTCCAGAACAGATGAGAAAGAGATGGTCAGTGAATATCCACAAAAGGAAGGCGGGGATCACGAGAAGCCAGCAGGGCTTTGTCAAGAACAAGCCATGCCAGAGAAAACTTATTTCCTTTCCAGGTAGGGTCACGAAACTAGGAGATGAGAGGATGCTGTAGATATAAATTACCCACGTTTTAGCCCAATGTTTGATAAACTATCTCCTCTTATTCTCGAGCAGAAGATGGAGAAAGGTGGATTGGACGACAACAGATCAGAGGAATTCAGAGCTATGTCAATGGCCAGGCTGGTAATTAACAAGCACATGCCAGCTTGACAGGAGGTCCTCAGTGTCATTCCCTAAGGATCTTTTCTTCTTTCTAACTGCTTTATTGACGGTCTTTTCTTTCTTTAACATAGCTGTTATTTCCCACTAGCTTCTTACCCTACTTTCCAATAGAAATCTCCCTTTATAACAAATAAGTAGAGTTAAGCAAACCAAATCAAGACACTGGAGATATAGGATCAAGAGAAGAAAGCAGTGAGCAGGATGGGATTTGTTGGTGGGGCTGAAGGAAGAAGGTAGAGGGCCCATTGTAATGGGAGCAGCAAGCTGAAGACAAAAGCTGAATTATTAAATGCCCCTAGGAAAGAGCTGAAAGGAACCAGATTCTTATATTTCTGAGGAGAAGACTAGGGTCCAAGTATGAGCCATAAAGAGGATTTAATTAGTAAAAAAAAAAAAAAAAAACCTAAGATTTACTCTGTAAGCTCAGAGTTCTGACTCTGGGTCATACGGCACATATTCTTATTTGCAAAGTAGACATGACCAAACAACAACAAAAGAAAAAAAAATATGGAACATCAAAAAGCATGCATGAGGAGAAACAGGGAGAAGTAACACTAGAAAGGCAGTTAAAGTTAGCCTAAGGCAAGCTCCAAATGGCAGAGAAGTTTGTGTTTTGCACTAGAGGCAGAAGGGAACCACTGAAGATTTTTGAATAGGGGAATGACGTGAATGTCGAGTAAGTTTTGAGTGTCGTCAGAAGGTTTCTTTCCAGTGTGAATTCTCTGATGTTCTGTAAGTGTTGTGCTCAGGCGAAAGGCCTTCTGGGTGATTATCTTGGAAACTGGGTAGAGAATGGATTGGAGCACAGCAAAATTGGAAGCAAGGAGATTAACCAGGAAGCCATTGCAATAGTTCAAGTGAAGGGTGATAAGGGCATGAACTAAGGTGGCGGCTACATAAGTAGAGAGGAGGATAAGAGGCTAGACACAGAGAGATAAAATTGACAAGACTCGGCAATGACTTGGAATCAGAGAGGATTAGGAATGAAGGGGACAATGGGCACAAAAGAACAATCCTGAAGTAGCAGTGATAACTGCCATGGTGATTATCAGGAGAAAGAGCTGTGAGCTCCCTGGAGATGAGAACAAAGTTATCAGGATATTAATAGTGAGTCACTGACTGCAAACATGGAGGTTAGGGGAGGGTGGTGACCAGGGACTGGAACAGAGAGGAAAAGATGGGGAACAGCTATTGTATGAAACTAAATGGGAATTTGATTTGTCTACAGGATTTCCTGTCGATTGAAATGTATACTTTCTGGAAAAAAGTTTTCTGGCCAAAAACCTCAAACTCATTTCTTTCAAAAGGCTCTGCCTTCATAAAGCCTGTCTCCAGTGTGAATTCTGTAATGTTGAGTAAGCTGTTTGCTCAAGCGGAAAGCCTTTCCACATTCATTACATTCATATGGTTTTTGTCCAGTATGAATTCGCTGATGTTCCGTAAGTCCTGTCCTCAAACGGAAGGCCTTTCCACATTCATTGCATTCATAAGGTTTCTCTCCAGTATGAATTCTCAGATGTCCAGTAAGTGCTGTGCTTTGGCTAAAAGCTTTCCCACATTCATTACATTCATAAGGCTTCTCACCAGTGTGAACTGTCTGGTGTTGTGTGAGGTTTGCTCTTTGGCAAAAGGCCTTCCCACATTCACTGCATTCATATGGTTTCTCTCCAGTATGAATTCTCTGATGTCTATTAAGCTGTGTACTCTGGCTGAAGGCCTTCCCACATTCATTGCATTCATATGGTTTTTCTCCAGTATGATTTCTCTGATGTTCAGTAAGTCCTATACTCAGACGGAAGGTTTTCCCACAATCATTACATTCAAAAGGTTTCTCTCCAGTGTGAATTCTCTGATGTTCTGTAAGTGCTGTGCTCAGGCGAAAGGCCTTCCCACATTCACTACACTCAAAAGGTTTCTCTCCAGTATGAATTGTCTGATGTCGACTGAGTCCTGCACTCCAACGGAAAGCCTTCCCACACTCATTACATTCATAAGGTTTTTCTCCAGTATGAATTCTCTGATGTTCACTAAGCCCTGTGCTCAGGCGAAAGGCCTTCCCACATTCCTTACATTCAAAAGGTTTCTCTCCAGTATGAATTATCTGATGTTGAGTAAGCAATGTTCTTACTCGAAAGGCCTTACCACATTCCTTACATTCAAAAGGTTTCTCTCCAGTATGAATTCTCTGATGCTGAGTAAGCCTTGTTCTCTGACAAAACGCCTTTCCACATTCATTACATTCATAAGGTTTTTCTCCGGTATGAATTCTCTGATGCTGAGTAAGTCCTGTTCTCTGGCAGAAGGTCTTCCCACATTTGTTACATTCATAAGCTCTCTTTCCAGTATGAATTCGCTGATGTTCAGTAAGTCCTGTCCTCTGGTGGAAGGCTTTTCCACATTCATGACATTCATAAGGTTTCTCTCCAGTATGAATTCGCTGGTGTACGATAAAGCGTGTGCTTAGGCTAAAAGCCTTCCCACATTCCTGACATTCATAAGGTTTCTCTCCAGTATGAACTGTTTGATGTTGAATAAGTGCTGAGCTCTGATGGAAGGCTTTCCCACATTCATTACAAACATGAGTTTTCTCTCCAGTATGAATTCTCTGATGTCGAGTAAGTTTTGAGCGTTGTCGGAATGCTTTGCCACATTCGTTACATTCATAAGGTTTCTCTCCAGTATGAATTCTCTGATGTTCAGTAAGCTGTGAACTACGGCGGAAGGCCTTGCCACATTCGTTGCACTCATGAGGTTTCTCTCCAGTATGAATTCTCCGATGTTGTCCAAGTTCTGCTTTCTGATTGAAGGCCTTTCCACATTCATGACATTTATAAGGCTTCTCACTAATATTAATTGTCTGATACTCCATAAGGCCCGAATTACAAATGAAGGGTTTCCCACATTCATTATAGTCACCTTCTCTATAAGTATCATATTTACAGGTACTCTTTTCCTTATTGCTCTGAACGGTTTCTAAATTAGCTTTAAGTTTCCATGCTTCTCCTAACTTGGAGACACATATATCAACCCTCGTTAGTGTTTCCTGACAAGATTCTTTAAGAGCAATGCCCAATTTTGGAGCTAAAAACTCGGTCTCCCAACCTGAAAGAAATAAAAAAAAAGTTCTTACCTCTACATCCTGCTACACACATAGTGCTGACTTCTGTAACCTCCATCAAGAAATGTGATTGGAGAACATTAAAAAAATAACAATAATGCAATCATATACTCCTAGGGTGAGGGAAAGTCACAATTACTCAAATGCTAGACAAATATGAATTGTTACTATCACTATAATCAAGTATATTCTATGGAGGCAATTAGATGTAGTACAGAACTCTGTCCTTAAATTCAGGAAGAACTCAGTCTAAAGAGGAGCTCTGTGGACCCTGACCAAGTAACTTAACTCCTGTCCATCCCATACAACACTCTAGGACTGTGTCACAGACTAACTGTGATTTGTGTTGGTGGAAGGAGTTTCCTACACTTACAGCATCAGAGACGGCCCGAGTTTGCACAATTTATATACACACTATAATACCTGGGCTGTCATAGCTCTGAAAATTTTTTCCACTCAAATTCACCATCACCTTGGGAAGTAAATCAGGTTTTATATATTCTTGTGTGTGTGAGAGCGTGAATCAGGGTTAAGTGACTTGCCCAAGGTCACACTGCTAGTAAGTGTCAAGTACCTGAGGCTAGATTTGGGCTCAGTCATCCTGACTCCAGCACACATACCGATGCTCCACCCACTCTGCCACCTAGCTGCCCTAGCTCTTACATTTTCTAAGAGGAAACCAATGCTCAAATTGGTTTAGTGATTCGCTCATGAGCTCCTTGCTAATAAAGATCGAAGCTCAGATTTTTAAGCAAGTTTGTTGTTGTTGTTCCACCCAGGGCCCTTTTCACTCCCTCATGGCACCTTTGAATAAAACCAAGTATATTTATTTTTCTAAGTTCCAAAGGGGCAGAATTTGAAACTGAGATGTTAAACTTCCAGGGTTTTCTTGGCCATGCCATGGCATCTCTCCACAACAGAATAAAATTGCTATTTCTCAAAATGTGTAAGTAAAGGATGGATGACCAGCAGTTATGGGTGACATAGGGAAGATTTCTTCATTGAGTGGCAGGTTGGACTGAACTGTTACTCAGTTTTTTCAAAAAGTTAAGATTTTAGGATTCTAAAGAATCTGTATTCTTCTTACAGGTAAACAGAACATGAACACAGAGAATAGTGGGAAGTTTTCAACACTCCAACTTCTCTGGCCTCCTTGGGGGGGAAGAGAGAGAAGAAAGGAGAGAGAAACAGACAAAGAAAGACAGATAGAGATGAGCGGGGAGAGAGACAGAGAAACAGAGACAGAGAGAGAGAGAGAGAGAGAGAGAGAGAGAGAAGACAAGAGACACAGAGGGAGAAATTCATTTCCAAAGATTGCAACGGAAAGATAAATGAAAAGAAATAAGGAAACTAAAAAAATAATTCCTTCTAAGTTGTGACAGCACAGAAATATGACAAAAGGAAGGCAGCGGATGGAAGCTGCTTATAAACATGTTTTTATCTTTCTTACAGAGAAGGAGACTGGACAGGAGCCGCCAGGGAAGCACCTTCCTTTGTCCCAATGGGCACAGGGCACACAACATAGTGAGCATGCTGGCCATGCCTCCCCCTCCTGTGCCCAGGAAGCAGATTTTTCAATACACTCAAGTGTTCATCTCTAAATCAGACACTGCCTTCATTTAGGACAGTAAAGATGTTGAACGGTAAAGGACAGGCTCATGGGGCCTGCTGCTAGAGATCTCCATGTAAGGCGACATCTGTTCACTCATAACTGACTTTGGATCCTGCCTTTCAGACCCCACATCTTACCAGTCAACTGCCCCAAATCCTCACAGCTGATCTCAAGGCAAAGAATGAGAGATTGCATCAGAGCCTTTGTTGAAATCCACATTTAGCATTTCTACATCCTTCTCCTGGTCTACCAGTATCTACACCATTCTACGGAGTAAAAAGCGAAAAGGGAAGGAGGTTAGCTGGTCATTGATCCTTTGTTTCAAGCGGAAGGGAACATCTCCAGATAAATCCCTATCAAGTCTTGTTAGATCCTTTCTGAATCCATATTAAATGGCCTTAAGCTGAAAGAAGGGGGGGATTAGAAGTGCCTACATTTATTTGCTGTAATAGAGAGCTTAGTGAAGATGCCCAGTGATTTAAAGGCAGGCCGAGAGAGGAGCCAGCACTCACCCAACATATGTGTGACCACAAGCTGTCCCCAAGCCTCTGCATCTGGGGGCGCCCCTCACCTCCCAAGGGCATCTGGTGCATCAGCCCACTTTCCCTTTAGCTCATCTATTAACTGTCTATGTCCCCAGTGACAGACACACCAGAAACTGGAAGATCAAGCTGAGGGTCCAGCTACGGGTTTTTAGAAGGTTTTAGGAATAAGACAGGGCTGAAGGGCCAGAGATGGGCAAGTTTTCAAGATTACTCAAAAGGAATAATGAATGAAATCTATCAAATGAAAGAGTTTGACTTTGACTCTGGGGAAAATTCCAGAGATTATAATTGAAAGGACATTTAGTAACTATCCAAGAGTGCCTGCTTCCAAGGTCAGCCTCGCCAAGTCTGCAAAGGCTCACAGCCAGTAAACTGGCCACCTGATGATGAACGGCTTGGCCCTGATAACCTGGGAAATCACACAAGCATGTGACGATTCAATGAAAGGAAAATCCAAAGTGATCCTGAGTCCCATTGGCCTCCTAAACTTCCAACAGCAAAGAGGGAAGAAGAAGGCACTGAGAACCACACGGTTTTCACATGGCCTACAACGCAATGGCTGGTATGGTTGGATAAACGGGGCAGCCTCTTCTGCGGGTGGCAAGGAACCAAACCTGCTCAACCCTGATGTTTTCACAAGGCAGAAACAAACACGAAACAAAGATGAACCCAAAGAAGGCATCTCGGGGTGACAGGATGCTGCCGAAACTCGTCAGGAAGAGCCAGAGACGTGAACATGGAAAGGACAGATTCGATGAGGAGGAGGACACTGCCCTGCAGGGTAGCCCGAAGCAGAGAAAAAATGCAGAAAATGACTCCATGGGAGAAAGCAGACAGAGGTTCGAGTGATCACAGAAAACTTGGCTCTCGGGTTGATTAAAAACTGCACAGAAAAGAATGCCGAAGCGAATCCCAAAGAAAATGTCTCAGGGATGCAGGAAACGAAGATGTTTCTCAACAGAGGGAACCCACAGAATGCCAACGTGGGAGCAGAGGAGCATTCAGCTCAGCAGGGCAGCCCGTCATCCTCACGCTTCTCAGTCACAGATTCCGAGCCGGCAGCGACCCTGGAAGTCACTGAGTACGACCCCTCCACTTACGGACAAGGACGGAACTGGGGCAGACAACAGCTAAGAGGTTCACTCAGGGCCGCGGAGCTGGTGGCATCTGAGCTGGGATGGCAGCCCAGGCCCTTCTGACGTCTGTGGGGCAGGAGCCTGGGGGCCATCAGCACACGGGGAAAAGCACTGGCTCTGGAGTCGGAGGCCCCAGGTTCCAATCCTGCCTCTGACTCCTGCTACCTCTTGTGTGGCATGGGGAAGGCATAACCTTCTACATCTGTAAAGTATGGGGGCCGGCCTACATGGTGTCTGGGTTCCCTTTCTGCTCCCACCAGGGAGTTCTCAGTGGATCCAAGATCACGGTCTGCAGCGTGAACAGGACAAACGGAAGGCTTCTGGAGTCCATGGAGTTGGGGCACAAGGGGCACCCACGTCACTGCTGTTACTGCCTGACTCCCCTCTCTAAGCAAACGCCCCAGAAAAACCAGGCAAGTCAGTCAACCTGGCAGAGACACAGGGGATCAAGGGCTGATGAACGGATGGTGGACTGAAGGTAACCCCGGGGAAGGCTGTGCAAACTCGAGTAACTAATCAGGAAATGAAGGCAATTCTGGGAAGCGCCGCACATACACATTCCATCAGAAAACAAGGCATCCCCATGATACACTGGGCCTCTGGTGGCGCTGCGGAGACCCAGGCCCAGGCTGCCCATTGCCACTGGGGGAGTGAGCCGGTGCCATCTTTCTGGCCACAAGGCCAATATTCACTAAGAGCTAGACGATGCTGAGATGCTGAAAGAAAACACAACACTCCTTCCTGGCAGCGTTAGGCCAAACAGCCAAAGGCTAGAAAGGAGCCCCAGGTTTGAGGATGGGGCTGAGCCTGGGGAGGTCATCACTCTGCCTTCACGGCTTGTGTCCCAAGAACACAAAGGATGATGGGAAGACTTCAAGTGACAGCCAAGAAAGGAAACAAAGGGCCCAGCACCACACCAAGTACAATTATGTACAAAAAGTAGTCACACAGCCCCAAGGTCCCAAGGAGTAACAGGCAGAAAAAGACCAGGTGGGGGGAGGGCAGCAAAGTCACCGTCACTAATTCGGTCAGTTCAATGTAATTTGTTCAAGAGAGACAGAGAACGGAGCCCGGGGGTGGGCAGCAAGGCTGGAGACTGGCTGCTGGGCACAAGGAAATCCCAGAGAGAGCAAGGGGAGGAATCCCCCTCCCTGGCTAACTGCCCTTCTCCACAGGCCAGGCAGCTGCCAGGAGAGGTCACTGGCCCCATCTGGAAAGAGCTCCCCTTACATGACTGACTCACCTGCACAGCTGCTTCCTGGGATGTCTCCCTTGGGCATCCAAGGGCCTTCCCCCCTCTCCAGCTGGCAGACAACATCCGGACTGGAAACAGTGAGCCCTGTCCATTGGAAACACGAGAAAGTTGGAGGCCACAGACCCCTCTGAGTCCACTCTTACAAGGCCCTGGAAAGTAGGAGTACTAGGAGGGGCTCAGAGGGGGTCCAGCAGCCTCCAGAAGAGTATAGCATCATGCTCACAGGAGGGGACTTGGGGGGAAGAAGCTTGGCCCTGAGGGCACAGAGGGTCAGGGGACCACCACCCTTTAAGCTCCCAGTATCCAAAGCCAAGACCTCTCATCAGTTCCCTGCCCCTTAGCCACAAGAGAGACCCTCTGCCCCCTCCTTAACAAACAGTCCAAACTCCAGACGCTCCATAGCATTTACTAAGGGAATAAAGCAAAGATTCTTTCCTGGGTCCCAAGGGCAGCCTGCAGTCCTCACCCAGGCAGACCAGGTGCCCGTAGTTCTCCAGCATCACTTCCCGGTACAGCTCCCTCTGGGCGGGGCCCAGGTGCCCCCACTCCTCCCACGTGAAGTCCACGGCCACATCCTGGAAGGTCACTGACCCCTGCAAGACCAAAGACACTTGTGCTCACCCTGGGACCATCCTTCATGTTGATGTGGAGGAGAGGGCACCAGCAGGAAGCGGAGGGAGCATCTCTCAGCATCTGGGCTTCTGAAGGCCTTGGGTGAAGCATTTAGGGAGCTCCTGCTGCATGCACAGGCTGTTCCAGATTCTGAATCACGCAGCAAGATGGCGATAACCGCAGCCCGTCTCTACCGCACTCTCTGGTTCATTTAACTTACAACAATCATGTGAAACAGGCCCCACGAGCATCCATTTTCCCTTCAGAAATAGCAGTGTAACAAGAAGCGCTGGACCCAGAACAAGAAGGAAAGAAATGGATGGGGGAAATCTTTGAAAATAATAAATATTTATTGGCTGACAACGGTTTTCACTAAAAATCTGATGGGCCAATTCCTAAAGGAATTGGCAAAGCTTCAGTCTGCCATCTGAATCTGAGAAAGGCACCTCGCAGCAAGGGCATGAAGAATACGCGCCCATGCTGTGCTTTAGATGCATTATCCCACCTTGTACAGTGGGGCCAACAGGCATCATTGCCCCATTTTACAGAGAGCAAACTGAATCTCAGCGAGCTCTAGGGACTTGTCCACTGCCATAAAACCCACTTGTCCTGACTCTGCCCACACTCCTTTTGTCGGGCCCTCAGTCTAGGGGCACTGGCCAACATGTTCAGCTCTGGGCTGAAGCAAGGGGGCAGGGCAGGAGTGTGTGGGGATGGGGAAAGGGTACAAAATGATTGGATAGATTCAAGTACAATTCCTGCATTCACTTCTTTCCATGAAAACAAAGTTAAAATCAAAGACAACAAAAGCAAGGCTAACAGGAAACAGAGACTGAATACAGCAGTGATGCCTCCCAGTGTGTGATGGGCAGCAGCTGGTGCCTGCCAAGGGCCACCTCTGGCATGCCCAGCCACATGACTGTCCCCCACAAGGAAGCTGCACTGCGCCCATCTAGGGAAAAGCTTTGTAGGGTTTTTAGCAGAAATGCATCTTGTACTTTGTCCAAAGATTCAGCACCTACTGAGATAATCATGTAGCTGGGGGTGCTCTACTAATGCTGTCCCAGGAATCTGAATCGCTTCCATCTGAAGATCACCTGACAGGACGAGGTACCAGACACTGAGATCCTTTCTCAAGCTGAACTGCCAAGCATTCAAACTTTACTGCAGAGAGGGCAGCTCCAACAGGCTGGCCACACTGTTCAAATGCCAGGCATCTGCCTGCCTAAAAGGCTGTTTTATGGAGAACTCACACAAGGCAAACGCCCACACTGAGGCCAAAGGAAGCAATACAAGGACACTCTCAAGGTCTCTTTGAAGAACTCTGGAATCAACTGTGAGACATGGGAGATGCTGGCCCAGCATGAGATAAGGAACTGTGCTCTCTGAGTGAAGCAGAACTTTAGCCACTCAAAAGAACTGCAAGGGGCACAAATTCAGAGCCATCTCCCCTCCATATGCTCCTACAGACTACCTGTGCCCGGCCTGTGGCAGCACCTGCCAAGCTCCTATTGATCTGATCAGCCACAGACATAGTGATGTCATTTGGTCCTCTTCAAGAATGAAGGACAACAACCAGGGAGCTCCAGGAGCCTGAGGCTGCTGGGCAGCCTAAGAAAGATGCAAATGGCCCAGGTTAAACCCCTGCACTAATCAGGGGCAGGATGAGACCCCTGAGAAGCCTCAGCATTTCTAGTCCAAGTGAGAGAAGGAGACCTAATCTGAGAGAAAAGGAGGGGGGGGGGAGAGGGAACGGATGGAAGGCAGGATTCGTTATCTTGCAAACCTACTCATGTCAATGCCACATCAAGAAAAAGTTTAAAATTTAAATTAATCATTGACATATTTTTAAAATGAAAATTATAAGATGTGGGAGGAATTCCACACTGAGGAAACTCGACTGATATCAGTGAAAGCAGACAAGACCCCGGTAAGAGTGCGGCCTCTCAGGCAATCTGGACACACTGCGCGCTTCTGAGACAATCACTGCGCTGAAGAACACCTTGGGACCCACCCAGATCTCAGCTGCCATCATCTATGCATCCCTTCCTCCCTCCCTCCCTCCCTTCCTTCCTTCCCTCCCTCCTTCCTCCTTCCCCTTCTTCCTTCCTTCCCTTCCTCCCTCCTTCCTCCCTCCCTCCTTTCCTCCTTCCCTCTTTCTTTCCTCCTTCCCTCCCTTCCTTCCTTCCTCTCTCCCTCCCTCCCTTCCTTCCTTCCCTCCCTCCCTCCTTTCCTCCTTCCCTCCTTCCTCCTTCCCCTTCTTCCTTCCTTCCTTCCCTTCCTCCCCCCTTTCCTCCTCTCCTTCCCTCCTTCCTTCCTTCCTTTCTTCCTTCCTCAATGAGCTCAGGGCCTGGATGACAGTCTTCTCTCCACCCCAATCCCTGAGCTCATATTAGGGGCCTTCCATGTACATACTGATGCTCTACCAAATACTCTCTAACTTCCTAGGTCCTTGACTTACTCAATTCTTATGACATTACAAAGAAAAATCAGTTTTGAAAGCCACAAGGACTCGGGTCAGTGCAGTGGCCAGCCACGGTTCCAGAGGTCTGCCGATGAAGTGCCTCTGGCTTCTTGCCGGGGGGAGGGGCCCTAGAACCCAGTCTTTCTGAGCCCTTTCATTTTCTCCTCCTCCCGCAGTTTTGAGGTACCTTCTCCCTCCTTTTTCTCTGAGGCCCAGGAAGATTTAGTAATTTACCCCAAGCCAAAGAAGCCCTAAACAGCAGGGCTGGGATATGAGCCCAGATGCAGCCCAAGACCCGGCCCCCAGGAGCTTTTCCCCAGTGCTGCCACGCAATCCCATTTCCCTTATCAGCGCTCACCTCGCAGATAATGTCAGCATTAGGAGGAATTTTCCATACTAGAGACCATCTGGTGTCACCCCTTCATTGTACAGAGACTAAGCCAAGGCCTCGGGGCCAGCTGGCGGGAGGAGCAGGAAGGAGGCCCAGGCCCGGGACTCCCAGGCTTGGGATCTTCCCCCTGGACTTGTGCTCTGTTCAGAGGAGGGCCATCAGGGGAAGGACAGGCCTTGAACCTCTCTCCCGCTCCCTCCACTTCTGCCCCCGGTCCTCTTCGGGGGCTCGAGACAAAGTGGACAAAACCAAGTTGGCCTAAGGCCCCTCCGAGCTGAACTGCCCTGCAGGAGCTGCCTCCCTCCTGTCCCCGTGAGTCTGCTCATCTGAGAAATGGGGGGTACAAACAAAACCCACCAGCCGGGGGGTGTCCTGAACATCAAACGAGATGGCACAGAGAACGCTCGGCAGCCCTTGAATCATTATACAATGGTGTTGCTGTTGTTAAAATTGGCCAAGAAACTTGCAGAACAGGAGTGTGGTGCATTTAACTAGGAAAAGCCACCCTGGGTGCATTCCCTCGCGCTCTGCCAAGGCGCAAGGGCTCCCACTGCGTGATTCCCGGGAGGACCCCAACGTGGCTGTTCCAGGCCCAGTCAGACACCCAGGCCCTGGCGAGTGTTCCCCCAAATCCTAGTCTAACCACGCTGTTGGCCAGGCCAGCAGACTCACCTGTGCTCATGATCTTGGACCGTCAGGCAGGACTTTACTGAGCAACAGCCCACGGGGAGGAAGGCAGGCATCACAGCTTTCAGGAATCCCACCTTACAGGAGAGGAAACTGAGGCAGAGAGAGGGGAGTCTGGGGTCCCACAGCTAAGCGAGGGGTGCAGGGGAGAACCCATCCCAGGTCGCCCCAGTACAGATGTTCTTTCTCTCTGAGCAGGCGCCACCCCAGGGCAGCTCTCCTGCCCCTCCCTCTGTCCTGAGGCCCAAGTTACCTCTGGGCTGGCCCAGACAAGGGCAGAGGGAGGCAGGGCAGCACAGAGCCAGGCACACAGGAGGCCACTGATGATGGCTCTTGGAGGAGATGAAGCCCCTTCCCAGGCATGAGGCCACCTCCCTCCTCTGGGCCCCTGCAGTGGGGTGGGGGGGCCTTGGGAAGAACCCGATCCAAGGCCAGGATTCTGGGCCTCCTCTGGTCTTGGAAGGAAAGGGGAGGAACCAGGAACGGATACGAGGCTTCTGGCTCCAACACTTACTATCAGTGGGATCCTGAGCAGTGGCTGCCCTCACTGACCCTCAGCTTCTCAGCTGCCAGGGGTGGGAGGCCTGGAGAACACCGGCTCTCCCCTGAGACCTTGGCACAGTCACCTGCACCTCTGGGCCAGGTGCCTCATCTGTAAGATGGCAGGTGCCATCCTCCTGATGG